>JAWNPP010000079.1:0-190025 GCA_035047445.1 Drosophila siamana
AACGCTTTGTGCAACATAATTCTGTTCTGCTGGTATATCTTCAACTTGAGAACTTTAAGAGTTAAGACAAATCAGTTCGTCAACTAAATTCATAGTCATGGAGATATAGGAGTGAGACTTTGACTTTCTTTTGGGCAAAATTGTTCATAATCTAAACACGAGTTTATTTAACAAATTTTACAGTTTGCGCTTTGTCGAAAACTATTGCACTAGTTTGCAAACATTTTAAGTAGCCCTCGCAATCAATGCTGGGAGAGTAATTAAATTTCGCTTCTGCTTTAGTAATTGAGTTTTGATTTTAATGTTTAGTTTACTATTTATTTCAGGCATTGCACGCGTACTAAATCATCAGCGCAAGCTGGGCGAGAAGGTTGCGGTGACATGCGGCGATAAAATGCGGCGTGGCGGGCACCTCAAGTACGATCTGGAGTTGCGTGAATCGGATGCGGTAAGTTGCGGCGAACGCAGCCACATCTAACCCAAATTAAATGGGCAATAACTCATATTCTTGGGACACCCTCCCAACGTTCCGCCATTCGAAAGGACGCCCCATTCATGCTATTTGTTTGTTACAGATTGTGTTTGCCAAATCTCTGGACATATTCAGTGGATCGGAGTACAGGGCCCCGCTGGTCTTGCGCAATCACATGCAAGTGGACAAGTACAGCAATCTGGTGAGTGGTGGTGGTGTTTGTGCCAAACAATGCAAACTATCCTACATACATACTGACGAAACGCATACATGGCGATATAATTGCAGATTGCACAGAACGCATCGAAATGCATAAATCAGCTGAATAAGGTCGCTGTGGAAGCGTTTAGCTGCCGTCTCGTGGTTCCCAAGGATGAGGTTGGCCTCAAGTTGTTCAAGTTGTATCAAGTGCAGGCTATATTTGATGCCGCCAGCGCTCAGTATGCTTGCAGTCTGCGCTTGACATCCACTTTCAATGAGCTGCTGTCCACGTTGAAGGCCAACAATGCCTTCCTCGAACTGGAGGTGAGTTCAACAACTTAAGTAAAAACGAAGAAATGTTCAACTTATATTGTTTTTTTGATTTTTTTGTATGCATGCAGGCTTCAATGCCCAATGGCGTGCTAGATACCATGTCGCTGAAGTTGGTGCCGGGCGTTAAAGTGTCGGTGGAATCGCTGCAAGTGCGCGACTTGAAAGCGCAGGAACTGCAAATAAGTGGCTTGGACAAGGCGCTTCAAAAGCTGCAGGTGAGTTGGCAAATTTGTAATGGTCGAGAAAACTATTAGACTATCCTGTCTGTCCGAAGATTGATGAGCATCGAAAGGGAGATTTAACCCCCCGCTTTTTTTTAAATTTTATTTCCTTATTGCCTGATCACGCTTCATGTGCCTTAAGGATATCCGTTTTTAAAGTCATCTTTTGAGCTTTGGACTTGTATCTATTTATTCCTCAGCCAGCCTTCGAGAGAGACAACAATAAGATAGTAGGAGTAGCTAAAAAAAAAAAACAAAACAGAAGAACTTCACATTTTATGTGGTAATAAAATACAGGAAATTGCTTTACAACGTACGCTCCTGTTTCAAGCCAGTGGCGGTCGCTGTAGCACTGTGGCAAATGGCAGTGCCACTGGCGGCTTCTTGCGAAAGTACAATATTATGTACGACAAGTGCTGAGAGTGCTGCGTTCGTTGTGTGCTCGAATCGACAGACTGAGAGTATTCCATGAATTCGAAAGTTCTTACTTATGGTCGGTCTGTCCGTCTGTCCATCTGTCTTTTGCCAGTCAGCCACCATCATCAGACTATCCATCCATTTTGTCGGCCAGTCGGAGAGCCAGACAATGCTGCCGTTGTTGGGCCACAAGAATCGCCGCAAGTAGTTGTGGCTTCCACTTGCCACAGTAGCAGCTGCTGCTGTTGATGTTGCTGCTGCCATGCAATGTCAATGTTCACCCTCAGGACTCTCCCACTTGGGCCGAAGATGTTGGTCTCAAAAATGCAAAATGACAGCATTTTGCTTGACTTCCGTTTCCGGCTAGCTTGAGGCATTATTTACTTTTGCTTCGTCTTCGTTTCTGCGTTTCCATCGGCACTGTCCGTCCTTGCATTTCGCAGTTTCAGTAAAATATTAGCTGCATTTCAGCATTTCGACTCTAATTACAGCTAAGTGGCCATTTGAAATATGCCGCATAATTTGCATTAGCTGAAAATTTGATGTTTGGCCAACACAACAGCAGCAACAGCGGCAGCAGAATTAAGTAATGGGGTCGACTCGGTGTCTGACCACACAAAATGGCTCTTTTTGGCCAAATGTCAACAAGCCGGACGATTCGGTTCGAGTCAGTTGTTGAACATGACACTTGACTGCTCAATTCAATGGACCCACATGCCACACGCTCGTATCGATATGGATGCAACAACACAACATCCAAAAGTCGAGTGTCCAATGAAGTGAAGTGCACCATTGATGCGATTGCCATTCGTTGGATGTCTGTGTTTGTCATGCCTAAGGCTAAATTTTCGGAGTCGTGCATTATTAAAGCATTAATATGTTGTTGTTTATTAACAATTAATCATTTAAAGTTACTGCAGTGCCGGCAACTCTCATATGAGACCACAAAAAGGCAAATTATGCGGCTGTCAATTTCAGAGTACTCGGCAATTTTATTAAAATTCACAATAATTTCATACGGACAACAACTGCAACCGCATGCCAGATATCGAGTTGTATATCTGTCTCACGTCTATGTGTGCGTGTGTGTGTATGTGTGCGTATGTGTCTGTGTATATTGGGCATTCGCTTTACAGCTGCGTATGTAATTTTAATGGCAACCTTTTTGGGCTGGTTAAAAGCGCATTGGTCTGCATAATTTTCAATTAATAATTAAATATCCTTCGTGTATTATCGATGGACTAATAAGAATGCTGCTGCTTGTTGTTGTTGTCGCTGCTGTCGTTGATATGCTTACACTTCCGTTTATTAACATTGTTCATATAATTTAAAATTGTACTTTTTTAACATATATTAAATATGCAATAAATATACACTGGAAATACGCACTGGAATACCTTTTAAACTCTAGCATTTCTGCTCTCCATACCAGTATGGCGAATTTGCTGTTCTACAGGGTACCTTATCGTTGGGCGTGATTAGCATTTGTCAGCGTGTGTTGGGATGTGTCAGCAGTTGCTCTTTTTCTGCATCCGATTCAATAATAACTTATTTTTTTTTTCAGTTTTGCACATTAATTTTTCAAACAAAACCCTACAAAAAAATGTGATTGAACAAAGGCAGTTTTAACTAGCAAATAAATTATTAATTATATTAAATGTAGTTAAAATCTAAAGAATTTAAATATTTAATTCCAGCACGTAGCTCGTTTATTTGGTTGGGTATCTTATAGCCGTTCATATTGCTTGTACAACAGTGTTAATACTAATTTTTATTTTGTTTTTTCGTATTTTCATCTCTTTGTTTACGAACATTTCCCTTGGCTTCAATTTTTTTACATTTTATGGTAATTATGACTATTGCTGCGCAATTTGTGAAATCAAATGCAATTTAAAGACACATCCAAAATTGCTAATCAATTTGAGTGAAATTTAACTTTCTAATCAAATTAGTTTGTGGAACAAAATACTCTTGATGCGTTGTCAACGAAACAAGCTAGGCAAACAAACAATACATATAAATAAATAGAAAGATTTTAATACATTTAAGAAGAAATCATCAAATGGACAGACATACACACAAATTGCGAAATGGCAGCTTTTACTGTTGTCGTGTGACAATGTGAGAAGTGTCAAACTGTTCTTTCCCAGCAGAAATTCTTTGCTGCAATAAAAATCAACAAATTGCAACATAACACCACAACAGTGCATGTATTTTACATGCAAATACTTTTACATCTTCGACTCTATGTGTGTGTGTGTGTGTGTTGCACACATTTAATTAAATGACGACGTTGTGTAAGTTGCCACTCATTCAACTGTGGGCTGCTTTGTGTGTTTCTTCGAGAAAATTGCAAAATGTAACATCAGTTGCAAGATTCTTGCAACACAATATGTGCAACCCTTGCCGTCATTTAATATTTGCCCAACTGAATCATATCATTTCGTTTATTATTTGTGGATGCGTATTTAATTGATTTTAATTTACATTTTATTTGATTGCAGGTCAAACCATCCGATTCAAAATACCTTTCCATCGATTTGGTTGAGCAGGCGCATGGTTTGAGCAAATACCGTGTGCGTTTCCTCGGCGATTTACCACTTGATGAGCATTTATCTGTGCTGATTCATTCACCGGAAACGAATCAGAGCCTTGAGGTGAGTCAACAAACAGAATGTTGCATAAAGATTGCAATTAAATTTGTGTAACTTAATAAGCAAGTCAATTTAGCCGACAAATGCTAGACAAATACCATAAACTGAAGTCGATTCGTGTTCATGTCACGTCAAATTGTGGCTGCATTTGATTTTAATTGCAATCACTTGCAAGTTTTAGCTGAGCACACTGAATATTTTTCGCGTTTGGATTCGCTAATTATTCAATTAAATATTTACAAGTTCCGGTAGATAACTTATACGTAATACGCACGTAGTACAACTTCTATTTCTGGGAATTTTCGATTCTCTATTGTTGGTCTGTTAAGTTTGACTGCCACACGTTTTACGGTAATATTTTAGCAGGAATTCAGAGCAACATTTTGTGTACATTTTCACACTGAATATTTTTCGCGTTTGGATTCGCTAATTATTCAATTAAATATTTACAAGTTCCGGTAGATAACTTATACGTAATACGCACGTAGTACAACTTCTATTTCTGGGAATTTTCGATTCTCTATTGTTGGTCTGTTAAGTTTGACTGCCACACGTTTTACGGTAATATTTTAGCAGGAATTCAGAGCAACATTTTGTGTACATTTTCGGTTGCGTTTTCAATTTTGCCAAATTTTGTTTATTTTCACTTTGCAGCTGCAACAGCAGCAGTAGCAGCGGAAACAAACAAAAACACAACTGCAATAAGCGCAAATGTAAATACGCTTCCATTGGCATTTTTCATTGGTTACCTGATGCCATTAGATAGTGCAAACAGACTGATAGCCAACCAGAAGGCGAGCCGCGTATCAATTTGTTGCTAAAGTTTCAACACCCCAACGTGCCTTGTCTCTGCCAAAGTCCCGCAATTTAACATCCAGTGCACGTCGCCACCAAAGTTGCCGCTGTTGTTGTTCGAGTCGTTGCTGCCGCGTTGCCTGAAGTTTGCCGCGTTTAAGGCAACCGAAAAGGGCAGCAAGTAGCCGAAAAATAAAAATTGCTGCACATATAAAGCCAACGGAATTGCATAAATAAGTTTCGTTTATGTAGCCCGGCTCTGTCCCCTTCAGAACCAACTGAATGGTCAGCTGTCCGTTGCAGTGGCAACAGCAAAATGGCGTATAACTTGCCCCTTACCGCACCAGTTGTATTCTCTTTACATGGGCCCCCGTTGCCGTTGCCGTTGCCAAATTGCATAAATTTCGGCAGCCAGCGAGCGAGCCAACGAGTGAGTGAAGTGAGCTGAACTACAGGGCGGGGGGTGCATGGAGAAGGCTCTTCTCTCCTGGCCGGGGTTCACCTATAAACGCTATCTGGCATACAGCTGCACATAAACAAAGGCAAAGTCGTTAAGTATGTGCTCGTTGCGGCACTCCTTTGCCCCCATCTTCGTCTCCTTTGGCTGAGCCAGGGCCACATGGCTATTGTTTCATCTGTGGTGTGTTCAGCCAACGCTTGGGGACACACACATCATGTCAATAAATTCAGCTCCATAAGTCGATCGCTTGTTCGATGTCTCGCAAGCTCAGAATGCTCATTTATTAGCCCAAAGCCCGCCAGCCACCAAGTCGGCCTCGACACGGGACAGTTGCGTGCTTGTCTCGCCTTGGCCAACTCACAATTGGCAGCGTAACTTTAGCACAAGCAGGACAAAACAGAAAAGCGGATATATATATCCGATGTCCTAATTCACATATTCAAGTCTGATCCTCGACAATGTAACAAAATAAATACGAATAAGAATCAATTGTAGTCAGCAGCTAACGATTGCTTAATTATAATTATTGCAAAACCAAAATAAGCCAATCCGTTTTGATGTTACCAAGGAATTCTATGGCTTTTTGATGTTAACTCCAAGAAATTTCAGGATCCTACAAGCGACTAAAGCTAGACGCATAGCAACAAAATTTGAAATACTTTGACATACTTTGACACAAAACTTGGTTGCCACTTAAAACGTTATTTAACGTAATTTCGCTGTTAAGCTTTGTGAAAATGAAATTTGAGAATCGTCCGTACAAACTAAACAATTATTTAATAATATACTTTTACTTTTGTTGTAACTACAGTTAAATCCTTGCCGGCCTTGAGTTCCCGTTCACTGTAGGCCAAAGGCTGCAAACTTAGTGCAACAAAATGACTCGCACTCGAACTGTGAATGTCAATTGCATGGCTAGTTGCCATCGTATTCGCAGTCGCAGATGCTGTGGCAGTGGCAGTTGCAGTTGCAGTTACAGTTGGCCAAAAACTTTTAGCAATTTGGTATAATTGATTTCTGTGCGTTTTGTTGCATTCATTTGGCTTTGGCATTGGCCAAATTCCCTTCCGAGTTCCGAGCAGTTTTTTATTTATTCATTTTGTGTGCACAGTCCCCAGAAGGCGTTGAGAGAGAGCGACGAGAGTGGTGCCGTCAAGGACACCTCTTATTTCATTTGAGGCAGGCGACAAACTCAAGTCGACAAATCTAGTAAAGTTTTTAAGCTTCTCCATTTTCTGTTTAACACTTAACCCTTGTGTTTGCTCATGTCCTTCGCAGGTGCCCATCGTTGGCGACACGGCATTGTTGCAGAAGTGCTTGGCGAAATCAACAGGAGGACCGTTGCTACAATTGTTGATCGAGAATTTGAACTTTATCATCACCATGATGATAATTATTGTCGTATCGATATGGGGTGAGTATTGTTTTTGTCATCTTGAGCGGAATATATAATATTAATACGATTCAATTGGCGCATAAATCATGCAGAAGCCAAACAAAAAGGCACAAAATGCTGTTAGTGCCAAAGGCAATAAATCATAAGTGCTGCGAGACTTGCCGTCAGTTGTTGTCGTTGATGTTTGCAGTTAATCGTAAATTCCATGAATTTTTAATCAACCCAAACGCGAAAGGCGAAATGCGAAAGGCGAGCTCCAGCTCCACCTGAAGCAGCGCTGCAGACTGGCGGCATCCTCAGTGTTATCCTTTGACGCAGACCTTTTTAGTGACGCTTCATGCGACCTGCGCTTTAGGACAACGCTTCGTTAAACTTTGCCATTTTCTTGCATTTTTACACGCAGCCAGAGTAAGAGTCAGAGTCGGACCAAGAGCCAGAGTCGAGGCTATCCGAGTTGTCCTCTGCCATCGCATAGTTTGGTGGCAAAAAGTTTTCAATGTTTTTTCTGTTTTTAGTGAGCGCATCGCAAACTCTGTGTGTTTGCCATTTTTCAATGTTGCTCTTCTCGGTTCGGTTTCGGGATGTTCGGTTGTTTGGTTGTTCGTTTGTTATCGGTTCCAAAAACACTTTACACCCAATAAAAAAAAACAAAACGAATAAAAAAGGTGTAGCCAAGGTAAACTTAACTAGAGGGTTTACCTTGTTCGCCTGCCAACCGCAAACTGATAAGAACTTTGTCTGTTTTCTGTATTCTGTGCTCTGTTTGTTGTGCTACGTGCAACACACACCCACGCACACACTCACAGTCCCACCCACACTCAGAGAGCTGACCCTGCTGACATGCTGCGTAGACGTTAACAACAACACAAACAACTTGAATGTTGCAAGTGCAACTTGATTAATTGCAACAACTGTTGCCCATGCATGCAACTATGTGTGTGTGTGTGTTGGTGTGTGTTATATCGCCCGCTGCATGTACTTTTCTATTTCTATATGTACTATATATGTGTGTTTCTTTTTTTTTTACTCTTGCAGTTTATGTATCCTTCTTCCAGTCCCAGGGTGTCGTGCAAGTCAACTCCGAGGGTAAGTTTAATTAATAATTTTGAGTGCACAGCAGAAGCAGCAGCAGTAGCAGACCCTGAGGCAGCAGCAGCAATAGTATCGGGATACGGGGAACCATCTTCTACGCACAACTTTTGCTACACTTCTCTCTATTAGTTTTAAGTTTTTAGTCATTTCGTGCATGAATACCAAAAACTTTCTGGAGCGATAACAGGCCGCAGTCTTTGCACTATCATCATCAGTTCGAGTCGAGGCAGCGCACTCGCAAAATTTCTTATTTATGACTTAAACTTTGATTTTCCAAGCTTTTCTCTCCCCCTCATTTCTTGCTTTTCCTTGCATCATCTCACCCCTTGTAGTATTTTGCTTTCTTTTACCCACAGCGGTCGAAATTTGGCTTTAGTTTTTAGCTTTGGGGACTCCACGGAGCGTGCTGTGACTGCCAACAAATATTGTGGCGTGAGCTTCAAACTGACCAACGTCGCTATAAATACCCTTTTCCCTGCATGCTAATCAGAGGGACGAGGAGGCAGAAGTGAGCTTGGCCTATTGCCAGCCACAAATAACAGGCGGAATGGAATCGCAAATCAATTTGATTTGATTTGAGATGCGATCAGAGGCAACGCGAACAGACACTTTTTGCCAGCCCATAAATATCTTATACCCTCCACGGCTGTCAACCATCATCAACCATGTGCCGCTGGACTGGACATTTGTGGAACAAGCATAAATTCAATGAACCTTGGCACGTTTTTAAATTTAGAAACAGTTTCTTTAAGTTGTCCTCAATGTTGTTAAGGCAGAGGCCGATAAGCGCACGTGTCTCCAGCGTATTTAGCATTTTATCAGCAATGGGCCACAACTTGGCAACAGTCAAATTACCTTAATTACAAAATTAGTCTAATTACTTAAGATTTGTGAGCCTCCTCTTCCCTGCCTACTCCTAATGAGCTCTTTCTCTCTCTCTCTCTCTCTCTCTCTCTCTCTCGTATCTCTCTCTCGTTCTTAGCGAGGTCAGCAAGTTTGCTCGCCCATCCGCACGTAATTTTTACACTAATTTTAATAGCTAAATTATTTGCTGCTGTGTGTTGTGTGCTGGCCAAAAATGTTGGTTGTGTGCTTGTTCTTGTTCTTGTTTAGCCCACTCATTTTTCATGGTCTGCGAGCGCTTTACTAATTACTTGCTACAGGAATTTCGCGGGCGGGGGGCTGGTTTGCCATGAATACGCCTTCTTGTCGGAAGTGGCCGAATTGTATTTAAAGGTAGCAATCATTGGGGAGTTCTTTAAGCAATGCATGAAATATTAAGCTTTAAGAAATATGTATAACCAATCTATATTGCGTCATCAATCAACATTTCCCCTTTTTTTTTTTAGCTTTTCAGCCAAAATTCAGCATGTCTCGCAAAGTCTCGCCAACTACAACGCCGTTTAGGCCATCGCCTAACAATTCATTTGGCGGTAAGTTCTAAGCAACCGGATATTGTTATTTATTATGCCGGCTCAATACGCTTTAAACTTCCTTTGCAGATATGTCGAGCCGCTCGCAAAGCCGCCGCTTGAATGAGGACGACGAGTCTTTTATCTACGGCAATCCACAGATGAGTTCACCGAACAGATCTGGCAACTTGCGACGCTACAACTAGTTTATGCTGCAGGAACTGATTTCAATTAACGCAGCTAATAAGGTAGTTCTTAAGGATACATAAATCAGAACTCAGGTTTAGTCATGGATCCCAACTATTTAAGTCGATTCAACATTTATGTATATTACATGTGTTTCAGGCCAACAAGCAATAATTATGCATTCGGTCTACGTACTTCAACTTTATGTATATGTATATACTATTGGCTAATGTAAGATAGCGCCTACGGAGATAAGCTGAAAAGTTATGAGTATAAACAGCGTTAATTAAATAATTTATTAAATACATTTTAAATAATAGAAATAATCATAGAACGCTTATGATGAATTACACATTTATATATAATTTGTTAAATATAAGAATACTGTTTTGTAATAAAGAGGTAAAATGTACTCGCAACGCTTTGGATTTTTTGTGGCACGATTGGTGGCGTCGAGAGTGTCCACGATTACCACGCTCAACGACTGGCTGCGGCGCACGTGCAAAGCCACTTCAATTACTTGCAGCTTCTCTTGCTGCATCGGCTACAGCTTGCAGCCAGCTTCTGCGTTGGCTTCGACTGTGTCTGCCAATGTGTTAAGTGGAATCTGAGTCAAGTTGCGTCGAGTCGAGTACTCAATTTTTAAGCGCTTTTTAGCTGCAACAGCAGCCGGAATGTATGCTACGATTTTTGTTATATGCATTTCTAATTAGAAAAGCATCAAGTCAAGTATGCCATTAATTTTATATTTGCGCATTTGAAGTGCGTACCGCCCACGCCCGAACCCTCGCCCACTTGAAAAAATGGGCAAGTACTTTCGCAGCAGCAGCTGCACTTTCGACGCCTGCAAAAAATTTATTTTTGTCGAGTGTGGGAATGAAAGAGTGAGCGGGAGATTGCGAGAGTATTTATTCACGTTTTCTCTGTCCATTCGCTGCGATTTGATTCATGAATTTTTCTTTGTGCCGTTAGTTGTTTTTACGTTATTAATTAGTTTTAAAACGGCATCTGCAGCAGGCAATTGGGTCAGCAATAAAATTAGTTGAGACTGCACTCGATACATTTGCATATTTAATGAGCATCGACCATTGCACTGTGCAGCCGATCTACTTGATTTATTAACCTTAATGGTCGGACGAGGCTGGCAGGATGGCAGGATGGCAGCCAGGCGACGGTTGGCGGTAATTTAACTTGTGGGATAAGCTCAAAGTGGGTGTGTGTGTGTGTGTGTGAACCGAGTTTTTCGGCTGCTGCACAACAAACACACAGTTTCATCATTTTAACGCAATTTCCTTGGCAGTGAAATGGAAATTTCCATTTCGTTTTGACTCTTATTTTATACATACATATATTTTATATCCTCAACCGCCCCTGCTGCTACTGCTCGGGTTCATAAATTATAAATAACTTAATCGTGTCCGAGCGTATTGAGCTGTGCGACCCCGAAAAATAAATGTGGTGGGAGGAAAAAGATTAACTTTGGGCATGTTAAGGTCTTAATACTCTTGCCGTGCGTGCGTGCTTAAGGCATTTAACTAATTTGCTGGCTGTTTTGTTTTTTCGATCTGAAAGGAATTCGAGGAAAACAAGAGCACAAAAGCACTTGCGATACAGTGTGCATGATTCATAATAAAGTTGTGATGCCCCAGCTGCAAAAGAGTGCCAAAAATGGGCTTAAGGATCGGGAAGTTTGTTCGAGTTGACGCGACTTAAGAGCTGACAAATGCCCAGGCATCGTTCAACAAAATATGAGTATCCAAGAGTGTGTGTGTGTGTGTATGTGTGCGTGTGTGCAGCTATTGATTAAGATGCTTAGACTTGACTTCATTCATGTGTTAACATTATACGTCGAACGTTGTGTGTGTTATGCTTGATTTGCTCATTTCCGGTTCATTGAAATCCGGTCGGCGTGTGAGTGTCCGAATGTGTCGGCCTGCGATATTCTAATCGGATTTGTGTGTTTGCCCAATATATGAATTATGTGAGCCCCTCGACACATACATATTCATACAAATATATGTATGTATGTGTATCTATGACGACAGGCTGTGTATGTGTTGGGGCAAATGAATTATGAAAACAACAATTAGCCGGTCCAAAAAATAATTATGTATAATCAAAATATACTCGACTGTGCATAAATGCAAGTATATTGCAAATATTCGTTGATCGAAATGCATAAATAAATACGGTCGCTTCGCGATTAGTGACTAAACAATTTGCAAATAATGTTATTAATAATTCGCTTACAACAACACAAATTAGCTAGCTGCGTTTGCTCAAATATTACGTATACGCAACGTCATCAGTCCCAATCAAATTTAAATGGAAATTGCTTCATTCTGTTTTTGCTTTTTCTGCTGTTGCTGTTACTTAGTGCACCTGTTAATGAATGCTTGGAAGATACACTTTCGAGATGCTTTCTAATTAAAATGAGGAGACAGAGATAAAGACATCAATTACACTCTGCTAACAGTTTTTGTTTCCAACTGTCAGCTTATTCGGCACTCGCACTCTTGGTCTTTTTCTCTCCCTCTCCTTTCATCACAATCTCTTTCCATCGCTGATGCTGCAGATTCTAATTAATTACACAGTCATATGAATCGCGAGCACACACATACACACACACAGATATATAGTATTACAAACACATAGTGAGAATACACATTTGGCTTTCGTTTAAATTTTCTGCAGAATTTTTACAACTAAAATGTTTACATTGACTTCAGCTAATTGAAATTCTAATTATTTTCGTCGAGTTTGAGGCGCACACCCGATAAGTAATTAAGATTGCGTCAATTTATCATAATATATATGGCACTTTATAAAAAAATATATATATGCATTTTCATTATAGTTAACGATTTATAGTTATTTTTATTTCATTTTCACATTTCTCTGTTGCTCACACTGCGAGCTTTATTGCTGAGGTAATTGAGAGAGCGCCGAAAATGGGGAGGAAATATAACGTTTATCTTAAATGTCATAAAACAAATTTACAAATCTACGAGTACAATTATAAAAGGAAATATACATATTTATAATCACATCACGGTGCTGTTGATAAACGCAGCGCACAGACTTTGGTCGCTCAGAATATAATAATGTTCATGCTATAAATATTTGTTTTTTTTTGTTTGTAGTTTCTGTAGTTGTTAGTAATGTCTAGAACTTAATTAAGCTATTTGCTAATTTTATAATTGAATTACTCAGTCAAACGTTCGATTTGTATGGTCGCATGTTTGATGTTGTACTTGCTGCCGCAGGCCAATTGCGTTGCCAGATCCAGCACCGCATCCGTATCGCTCGCCAGGTCTGCACAGATATGAGAGTAAGTAATTGGGTGTATGTGTGTGTGTGTGGGGATGTGTATGTGTGTGTGTATATGTGGAGTAGAACATTCTTTGTGCTTACCCACAACGAGATGCGCCATCAGTACGCTGTAATCACTCGTATGCTGCCAGACATTGAGATGGTGCACCGATCTATAAGGAAGTAAAATGTAATTGTTACTCTCAATTAAGAGCGTCTTGCTGTCGTCTGGTTCATTGACTTACTTGACGCCTGCTACGCTGGCCAATTCGTGGTGCAACGTCTTGAGGCAGACATGCCGCGGTACCGCGTCCAGCAAAATCGAAATGGACTCTCGGAACAGCTGCACTGTGGTCATGATGACAATGACGGAGAAGAGCAGCGTGCAAAGTGGATCCGCGTATTTTGCACTTGGCTGAGAATAGCGAGGAGCAGAGGTCAGTTGGAATAATTGAATTATCAGTTTTTGCCGCGTCTAGACTCACATAGAATTTGATTAGAACGGCCGCCAGAAAGACGCCAATGCTCTGCACCAGATCGCCAATGACATGAATCATGGCCGCTCGCAGATTTAAATTGCGTTCCGTTGGTCGCCTAATTGGACAGGGAGTAGAGGGAGTATACGTAAATAAATATTAACTTTGGCCTGCAAATTAACAACTGCAATTCAAGCAGTACTAAATGCAACTGAATTAAATTCCAATTACATGTAATCAAACAAATAAAATTGCCTGCAGTCGACAATTGCTGATTGTTTTTCCTGCTAATTGTTGTTGTTATACATTTTGAGTAGTTTTTTTTTCAACAATTTCAGCACAGTTTTGACCGTAGGTCATGTAAGTGCAACAGCGCATTGTCGCCATATTTGTACTTGCTAAAGTCCCCTCGCAACCTTCGACCTACCCGTTGTGCTGGTCTGCCTTCAAGCCATTTGATATAACAACATTATGGCCTTGTTCGCAGCCGTTGCTGTTCCCGCTGCCTGAATTCAGCTGCGTGTGTTCATTTCCATATCCATATCCATGACTGTGATTATGAGCCTGATTGGGACTGTGACTGTGATTGTGACTATGGCTGTGACTGTGACTGTGGCTATGACCATGGCCATTGTTTCCCATAATCCAGGATCCATGCAATACGAACATCATGCTGCGGGCCAACATAGGAATAAATCATAATTAGATTTAATTACAAGTGGGCCAAAAGAACATGGTCCCTGCAAAGTACTCGAATTATGGACGCATTTCAGCTGCAAATAGCCATAAACACAAATTGTAATGCTGCCAAATAAACATTTTGGCAAACAAACAAACTATTGTCTTACATTCTACGGATTGTGAATTGAATTTATGCATGACATGATATAAATTTTTGGAAATATTGATGACTTCATGTTGTCTCAATATAAGTTTTTTATGGAATACATTTGAATTCTAATTAATTACGAACCTTTTTGCTTTAAGCATTTCATTAGCAAGATATTGCGATTGTAATTGTCGTAAATAACCGTGGATAGCAAATAATGGGAACACTAATTACTGCAAATGCATTCGAATGCTTCGAACAAAACAGACATTTAAAAGGTTCGGTTGAATTGGAATTTATTGGAAATATTGCATCACTGAAGAGTTGAATTATTTTGAAAGTCCAATTGTCTGATTCATGCCCGAAGCAGTGTTTCAGTGTTTCAGTTATGCGATTAGCAACCGACCCGTGTACTTACATGATATTAATGCCGATGCCAATGGCAGAAATGCACATCATTACATTAACATCGAGCACAAAGTCCTGTGAATAGATGCGCTCGATGGCCACAACGACCAGCATTGCGGTAAGCAGCCAAATGCCCAGAATGGAGGCCAAGGCACCCACAACCTCTGCCAGAGAGAAAAAAGAGAAGAAAATTGAAGACAGTTTCCGACTGAAATGGCAAGTTAAACGCACGTCTAAAGCTGCGAGTGCAGAGCGTTGCCTAATAATAGACTGCTTGGTTGATAACTAACATGTTCTCTCAGGCTTGCTATAAATGCAATTACCGTACAACTGTCTGTGTGTGCGTGTATGAGTGAGTGGTCGGAATGTCAGCTGTCCGTGCACTCATTAGCATAGTGTTGGCCGTCATAATTGGGTACTTACCGAAGCGTTTGTAACCAAAGGACATGCGTGAGTCCGGCGGCCGAGCACCCAGCCATATTGCAACCAGACCGATGACGAAGCTAATGCAATCAGATGCTAAATGTGCGGCATCGGCCATAATGGCGAGGCTTCCGGCCACATAACCGCCAAGGAATTCAATGATCTGCGGATACGGCAAAAGTGTGTGCATTTGCTGTTATTGTTGCTCAAATTTATCATAATTAAATGCAGTATACGCGACCCTCTCTCTCTCCGTCTCTCTTTCTCTGTATGTGTGTGGGTAGACGTGTGTTAGAGTGTTCACCGTACTTACCATGAATATGCAACAGAGCGAAATTGCGAGCAGAATTTTAAATTTCGCCTCTTGTGTCGATTTGCTTTTAAGGTTCGCTCCAAAGCCTGGCTGCGAACTGCGACAACCCGTCGCACTTTGGCTCCCCTCCTCGCCGCCCTCGTCGGCTGCATCGGCAGCTGGTCCGTGCTCCAAGTGCTGCAAGTAACGCAATAATTGCCTTATAAATATGACTGTCTATGTGTGCGAGAGCCACACGAATGTGTGTGTGTGTGCATATAAATGACTGCTGGGACTGCTGTATGTAGTGCAATTTTCATAGCATACAACGAAGGCGCCAATTGCAGAGTGCCCCTTTAATTGAACAATTACAGTTCTACGGCGCACATAACATACGGATATATATTTATGGATATGCATATATATATTTTTTATATATATTATGTTTATGGCTAACTATCAGAATCTTACCAAATTGCTGCAACTATTGTTGCTGCTGCTGCTCCGCAAGAGGGGCACTTCCCACGTCTGCTCGTCCAGTTCCATGGCGTCGGCGACTCTCGTTGTTGTTGTCGAATTAATGTTGTTGTTGTTGTGGTTGTTGCCAATATTGTTGCTGTAGTTGGGGTACTTCTGATGACCATTTGGCATGTGGTGTATGCTGCGATTTGAACCCAGAATATTCAGTCTTGTTTCTTTTTGCTCCAGTTCATCCTGTTGCTGTTGCTGTTGTTGCCGATTATCGTCCAAGTAGAGTGAAAAACTTTCATCATAATCATCATCATGTATTGTGGCTGCCAGTGCGCTGTCAAGTTTTTGATATTTTGACATTGTTTTGCTATTTTTGCGCTTTTGTTTCGCTTGGGGTCCTTTGTGCTTTGTCTTCGTCTGCCTTGAGTTGCGTCTTTGTGTTTGTGTGTGTGTGTGGCGTGGTGTGTGTTTGATTTGAGTTTAGCTTGTTGCCCTTCGGATGCTCATCTACATTGCATTTATCATAATTAGTGTGCACGTGAACTGGCATGTGTCATGTTCACCATCATTATCACTGTCACTATCATCATCATCAGCATTTTTACGTCCACAGTCGACATCATCATCGTCATAAGAATGCTTGCTGCTTGGCCTGAAGCATTATGGTTAGCGAGCCAACTATTCCAGTTAACTACAAATGCTTGCTTAATCGAATCGAGTCTCGAGTCTCTCTCTGCGTGATATTCCAAAATTGTTTCAAATTAGTGTGTTTGCCTGAGTGGGTGAATGACTGAATAAGTGAGTAAGTTGATGTTTGGATGAATGCGAGAGCGTTTTGTATCATATATGTGTGTGTGTTTTGTTATCAAAATGTGTTTCGGGTTGTTGACTTACTTTGTTTTTAAGTAGTATTTGCCCACAGTTGAGTGTTTACTTTGTTTGTGAGCTCCAATCCAGTCGCTAGAACCCACGGGGTATACCACTGTATGCTGAAGGCTTATCTTAATATCTTAATGAACAAAAGAGATGCAAATTAAATATAGAAATTAACATTAAATGCAAATCGCTTCAGTTCGCATGCTTTAAGTTAAATGTTTTCTGACCGCAAACTCTAAACGAAATATTAATTATATCAAGAAATATACATGTTATGATTGGTAGTTTAAAGTACTTCATAAAATCGTGTTGCTAAATTGGTGTTTAATGTGAAACTCTTCATTGATTTTTCCTCCAAAATAGAAGAGCTCGGCATTGCTTTTATTTTGGCTGCAGCAAGCAAGCGGATGATTTCATTTTCAATTAATAAACAAACAGCAATTTGTACGTTGCAGAATATTTCGAATTTAAAGCGAATGGATTGAATGGATTGGCAGAGCTTTAAAAATAGCTAATAGTTAAGTACTCTGCTTTATTGTGTTTGATTTAAATGAAGTTCAGAATTAATAGGGTATTCAATCGTTGGTGCCTCGGGTTAAGCATTTTACCCTCGTTTTTTACCGCTCTAAACTGTAATTTTTATTTACGCATACGATGTGTCGCAGTCTTCTGGACAACATTTATTTCTTTGGCCTTTCTTATCAACAACAACAAAACTTAATAGTTATGTCGTTTGCATGTAAGTATTTAGTTTTTCTTCGTTCTGTTTATTTTTATCTTTCCATTCGCTTTTCGTTGTTGTACGCATTTATTGTGCCGTTGCCTTGGGGACCTCAAGTTGCGATAAGCGCCGCCGTTCCCATGAAACTGCCTCAGTTGTTGCCGGCTATGATTAACTTATCCAAGCTGTCAGCCATACCCACCACATATATACATACATATACATATGTGTGTGTATGTACTCAGACACGCACACGCCCTTCACACACTTGACAGAAGCAATATACTTGGAGACACTTGAAATGCCACAACTGATTCAATTCGCAGTTTGGCAACGACTGAACAACAATTAGCACTTGATTCATAAACGTTTTTGACATCTCTTATTTTTTTTCTTTTGACCACTTTACTTCAATTCCACTTTGCTTCTTTTGAGGGACTTTATGGCAAAATTGTATAAACTGAAGTGATAAACTCAAATTGTTTTCAGATTAGATAAAACATTGATTGCATCGCATAAACTGAATTGAAAACATGCGACAATTTCATTTACAAAGTGTTCAACTTTATCAACATAGAATTGGGAACGATTCATATCGAATATTAAACAGACCAACAAAATAAATTAATATGTTTAATATCAACAGACTTGTCAAATAATAGTCAAGTTTTTATTAAAAATACGCGACAAACATTCGTAAACATACATGCATCTAACAACTTTGTATCTGTGGTCAATTCCAAAATCGTGGAATCTTATCTATACATAACATAACCATAAGTAAATGCTCATTGTTTATTGTTTTTTGTTTGTGGCATGGGGGAAATACAATCTACACTTTAAAGTTGCTGTCGTCTGCGTCTTTAATAAGCTGTCAGTATGAAATATTTATAATGTGTATATAGATGGGTAGCTAATACCCGCCGAGTATTGATAAAGATGTATGTACGTGCGCTTGGCGCACTTTTCATTTAACACGGCGGACCTCAATCCCCAAAAGAGCACACTCGGACTACTTCTCGGTCTCTCGGACTCTTGCTAAGGAGAAGGTCTAGGAATTTGATTTGAAATGAATTTATTGTTGACAGCGCAGCGCACATTTGGCGTTCGATTTATTTGCACTCCCTATATGTACAGCTGTGTTCATTGAAATAGCAGTGCTTTTGACCCGTACATTTAATATTGGAAAATACTATTATAAACATTATTTTGGGATAAACTTTGTTTATAACACTTTAATATATTTATTTCTTAATAATTTAACACCTTTTAAATATTCAAAATTGCAATATTTTTGAAAATATGGACAAAATTAAATCAAAAGGGCTGAATTGTGCTGTTCACTGAAATAGCAGTGTTACCAATTTTTTTTTCAAAATTCATCAAAACTCAAAAATATGTTAATCCCACCAAAATGTAGTTTGGTTATGGCCTAATAGATGGTTGTATATCACTCATTGGCTATTACAGCTCCACTCCTTTGTGCCATGGAGTCCACCGAGTCCTGGCAACGCTTGAGGGGAATATGCGACCTTGTGACCTGCCAAAATTGCGGCTTACAAGTCGGCGATTTCTTCGATGCATATCGTTTAATGTCTCCCCATAAGTTTTCAGTCGGATTTAAATCCAGGGACTGTGCTAGCCATGTCATTAAGCCACTATTCTTTTGGTAAAACCAAGTTTTAGCTGATTTACTTGGGTTTTTATGTTCGTTATCCTGATAAAATGTCCATTTAAAGGACATATCACACATAGCAAATGTTAACATAACATTTGCGAGTATATTTGCATACTCGTGCTGTTTCATGATCCCATCAATTACATGTATGGGACCAACACCGGCGTATGAATATGAAACCCATACCGCGACTTTGAGGCCACTGTGATCAATAGCTTTAACTGAGTGGTTTGGATGATACATGATCTTTAAATGTCCACAGATATACTTTCTTGAACATTCTCCACCAAAAAAGTCAAGTTTGGAGTTATCTATCGAAAGAATACTAGGCCATTTCGATATAGGCCAGTTCAAAGGGCCCTTGGTGTACTCCATGCGGACTTTGACATGTCTTTAACTTTGAACTTTTTTGCCGAAGATAGTCAAAAACTGCTATTTCAATGAACAGCCAAAAACGCGTCACCTTACGGAAAAATGCGAAGAAAAAACAAAACGTTGTCAAATCTGATGGGATTTTTAGTGTTTTCCTATCTGTATATTCTATTCTACAAAAATAATGTGTAACCGATCGACTGTCGACAAGGAATATTAAAAAAAAAACGAAATATTTTTTCCTTTCTGTGGCGCTGCTATTTCAATGAACACAGCTGTATATGTAACATATATATTGCTTGTGTAGGTTTATTTGTTTGTGTGCTTCACTTAGTTGTTCTTGTTGTTTCAGTTGATTTCTTCTTTCTCCCAATGATTTCCATTTATATTAGTTTATTTATGGGTGCCTGCACTGCGTATGGGGCTTCATTTGACGTATTTTCTTTCTTTCTTGAATCTCAGCTATATTTAGGTAATTCCCAATGCCACATTTACGCATTTAAAGTTCAAGAATATGCACACAACAAATATGAAATCGCTTTCAATATTTTCTTTTCAGTTTATTTGTATGTTGAATGTATTGATATCATTTATTGAATGAATTAACAAAGCAACGATTGCAAAGGCGTCGCAGCGCAATACATTGTTGCGTTATGTCGCATCGTAGTTAGCATATTACTCGCATGCCTGTCCATTGACCTTATCAACAGGTTTTTGTTTTTGCTCTGTACTATATATCGAACTAGTTTGTTGTTGTTGTTGTTGCTGATGATGCTGTCTTCGTTGTTGTTACTCAGAAGCTGCGTTTTAAACGGTTATTGCATAGCACGTGAAGCCGGTCAGACAAGAGAGAGCGCGCAACATCGCGAGAGCAAATGGGAGTGCGTGTGTGTGCTTTTTACTCATCTCAGTGCAAGCAAGCGAAAGACTGAGTGAGCGAGAACGTAGACGTTATCAGCGATAATGAGTTTGTAAATGAAGTTGTTTAATTGTATGGGATTCGCCGCCTCTTTCACGTGATTTCTGTTTATATTTCGCACAATTCTTTATACTATATTGTTTATTTAGCACTTTCGTGTACGAGGTGTTCTCACAGTTTCACTATTTGTTGTTTATTTTCTTTGTTTTTCTCTTTTTTTATTTGCGGTGTGTGTTTGTTGGAGCTGCAATTTTCCAGGCATTTAATTTGTCACGGTCCACAGTCACATTTCTCGAATTGTGTGGGCATATATAAATATTAAATATTTAATTACGTTCAAATATACGTAATCGCTTATACCCGATTTTCACATTGTTTTACTTGTCAAATATTGAAACTCGATATTTTTTATTATCTTTCACACATTACGTACATATTTGTGTGTTGTCAAGATCATTAGCACGCTAACTTTTTATTATTGGAGCGTAGTCTGCTTTTGTTACCGTTGCAAACGCGCTCGACGCTATCGACGCTTCAAGTTCAACTGACGGCCGCAGAGCAGCAACAGAGCTACAGAACATCAGCCAGCTGAGCAGCTGAGCAGCTGAGCGAGCAATAGAGAAAGGGAGAGCGTTGAGCGAGCGCCGGTTGCTGTAGATATTCGTTAGTTCTTCAATTAGTATGGGTGTGCGTGTAAGTGTGAGAGGTCTACGTCATCTTTTACACTTGTTATTGTGTCTTTGTTGCCGGCCCTTCCACCAGTGTTAATCAGCAAGCGCCCAAAGCTCAGCAGCTGTTTGAGTGCTTTTTGCCATTTGAGTATTTTTACCGCTCAGCACTCAATTTGCGATCCGCTGCGTTACTCAAGATCAGCTGGAGTGATAGTATGTTAGTCTGCATTCAACTTCTGTAAACAAAAGTGTTTGTGCCTTTTCGGTTTTTAGTTAAATATTGCAGTGCCAGCAAATATTGGTAATTATTGTATGATTGTGTTTTATCTAATTGAAATTGACAAATGTTTTCAATACATTGCTAAAAAAGCAGCAGTTGGCACCTGTGACTAATTATAGCTAGAAAAATGTTCTTGACTTGAGTGATTTTGTTTGTTTATTTGTATATACATACATATATGTTTTTTAGTTTTAAAATATAAGTTTTACATGGTTCTTGACTAATGACTTTACTAATTAAAGAGTGAATTGCAGTGTACATATCTTAAAATTCATTGAGTTCTCTTGTATATTTATTTTCAACCGGATGGAAATGTTGTACAGACAAGATAATGCTTCGCTTATACGATACAATTTCTGCAACGTGCATTTGGTAAGTTCAGCGTGCAGAATTTGTATTGGCAAGACTAATCGTCAAGCAAATACTTCTTAGATTCCGATGTGTTCGGCCTTAATTTACTTTCTATTAGAGAAGATATTGAATGAAATTTAATAAACAGACCACATGTATAACACTAAATGCTAAACTAAACACTGTTAGGCTCGAATTAAACGAGTACAGATTTCCAACATCTACAGGGTATACAATCTATATATTGTACTTACGTGCATCAAGCCACAATTGCGTTTAATAGGGGGCAATGGAGGTCAACAAGCGATTCAATTGAAAGCATGATATCATTTTGATGTTCAATTTAATATTACAATTTTAATAATCTGAAAACAACTGATATTCTTTGCATAACGGCAAGCTGTCCAAGTGGAAAACAGTTTACTTGCACATATTACAAATGGCAAAAATAAAAAAGTCAAAATCCAATAATTGAAATTGTCTGATTTTGTGCTGCAATTCACAGTGTGTGAAATACTGTAAAATTGCAAATATACTCGAGATTTGCATTTGAGTTTAATTGTATTTAATTAAGTTTCAGCATTCGCCCCAAAGATAGAAAATTCTTCAACCAAAAAGCACAATTTATACAAGTCTTTGGGCTATTGAAACTGATATTTGTGCTGCCAATTTCGCAATTTTATTTTATTTATGGTTTTTTTTGTTGATTTTTGGTGTAGACAGTTAAAGTTAGACATAAATGGCTCTATTTACGGCAAGCGTTTACGCTTCATCTCCGAAATGCTCTGGAAAACGATAAGATTTCAATTAATATTTGAGAGGAGCTTAAACGTAGATGCCAGGCGAGGATACGAAGATCCTGGGGGGAGGAAAAAAAGAAAAGACTAAACGAAAACGGTTTCAACTTACAGGCAGCCAATCACAAATGCCTGAAACTGGCTACTTATTGCCAAGGTTGGCATCTTTTGAAATTGTTGCCGGATTGAAAAGTACACCTCAAGTGGAATAGCCCTCCACGGCATGCCACAGATTACGTATACGTAGCGTGTGTGGCTCTGTTACCTTGCTTGTGTGTTTTAGATACACCTTGGTTCAACGTCGACCACAAGCGAATTTAAAAAAATTAAATACAAAAAAGAAACAAAAATAAAAATAAAAAATTAAATTTCTTGGAAGTTCTTCTACAACTTTTAAGACCACCCAACGATGCTAAACAAGCGCCTACTCCATTTAGCGTAGCGCGTTGCGTATACGCCCCGTGAACCGCAAAGCTGATGGTAGACAAACTCCCTCTTTTGAGGCTCTCGCTTGTTGGCGTTGCCACCCATTTTAAATAATCGTTAGCATCTTGACTCGTCCTTGGCCGTCCATCCATCCATCTATCCATCCATCCGTCTGCCTGTCTTGGTTTATCTTTGCCTGAACTATTGACGCCGCAGTTACCATTGATGATGTTGTTGATTGCGTTTGTTAGGGGGCTGGCTTGACTTTTTGTTGCCGTCTCCTCCACGTTTTCATGGTTGTATGTCTGTGAGTGTGCGGGCGTCTTCACTGATTGCTAAGCAACAATTTGGGGCTTTTTTTTGAGCAGGTTAACGATAACTGACAAACATGAAGCACAGATTAAATATTTAACATTTTACTCCTGAACCTAATCGCATGGGTAAATGGCAGCTGCTATCAAACGCAGTGGCACACCTTCGCATACACACACACACACACACTCACACACACCTTCGCATGCAGAAACATGTGTGTAACGTAGATTCGCGTAATTAGAAAAGCAAACGAATTACGTCTGCGGGCACGACTGCCACTTAAACCACACATCGGAGTCATGTTGTACCAGTTATTCGGCTTCGCATCCTGCACAGCTTCGACAGGCTCACACAGACATGCGATACAGCAAGTGAAACACAAACGGAAACATCATCGAGCTGCATAACGAAGGAAATCAAGAAGCTACTTCACTCACAGACAGCAAAAAACTCGCAGTAAAAATGGTAAAAATTCCATCCGCTGTGTGTGTGTTGTGTTTCTGCTTATATGGTGTGTGCGTCTCATGTGTTGGCCATGTTCAACACTAAAGGTAACCCTGGCGTGTTGGGAACGGAGCTTGAGACAGCTTGCCAAGAGTGCGGGGGGAGAGGATGAGGTTGTGGGATGGCAGGTGACAGCCAAAGTGAATTTAATACAAAGTGCCTTGAGCATTTCAATGACGATGACGATGACGATGGCGCTGAATCGTTGAGGCTGCGTCCCTTTGTGTCTATGTCTAAGTGTGTGTCTGTATAGGTGGATGGTACTATTCACCTGTATTTGTGTGTTTATGTTTGCCTTAAAGGATACAGGATATACCAATACTAAGCATTATTTAATGAGATGAAAGTTAATCTCAGTTTTCAGCACTAAAAAAATTCGTCTTAGTAAAATTATTAAAAAAATCATATATAAATTTAAATGCACAGCTAATTCTGATCTATTTAAAAATATGTTGAATGTTAAAATTGGTCTAAAAATTTGAAAATAAGATTCAAGGGTTTACTTTAAGCTGCTATATTTTATAATTTTCTTAAAAACATTTCATATAATATAAAGCTATTCAAATTATTGGAAGTTCAACTTGGGCTTTTATAATCCTAACAAACTGTATAAAATTTTGAAAAACACGTCAATAATGATCTGCTTATTTGAGTAAACCAAATAATGCTGTAAATGTTTCTACTCTTTTAAAGTTCGACAGGTTTGTGAAATTTATAATATACAATAACGTCTGTTTTTTTGATATTGAATATTTGTTTAGGAACCACTAAAGTTATTACTTCGGAGCAAGGTAAACGAGATGTCATTTATTATATGCTATAGTGAAGACTTCCAAGAATTTGCTAAAGCCAAACATTCTGTGTCTCCGCAGGTGGTTGGCTCAAGAGCAGAGTATACTCTAATGACATCACAAACTTGAAATAACCTCGTTTGATAGGGAAAGCCTAAGAAGCATCGAGTGTTGCTGGTGTTCTTGCTGCTTCTGCTGCTGTTACGTGAGTGTTTCATTGACACCGAACCATTTTATTTTCACTTTTTTTTTCCTCTTGGTGCTCTGTTGTTGTTGTTGCTTCTTCTCGCCACTGCTCAACGATGTTTGAATGAGGACGTTAGACCTTAGCTTTGTGTGCTATGCGCTTCTCTTCATCGGGGTGTGCATGTGTGTGTGTGCGCCGGTTGGTACGTGTGAGTATGAGTGGTTGAGTGGTACGTTCGTGTGCATTTTGTGAGCTTAATTGAAAATTGAGTGCTTAACTTTGATTTTGTTTTCGGCGGAAGCGACACTCGAACTCCACCGAACGTCACCAAACGATGCGATGCGATGCGGTGCGACAATACCGTCTCTTTCATGGCTGACTGCCTGCCCCATTTCCTACTTTCCACTTGCCGCTTGCCGCTTGTCACCTCTTGCCGCCCAACTGTGCTGGCTGATTGTTTGTGTGCGGCTTTTGGTACGTTGAATTTTGCACATTGTGAACACCCACACAAACACATACACAGACATCTATGTGTATGTTTTTTATGTGTATTGAGGGAACGCACTCGTAGCGTCCAAGTGAGCTTTTCTCACATACAATTCTACACTTCACTTTTTATGCCCTGTAATCGCAGGCATGAAAGGCTTTACAAACCTTAATAGATGGCATTTGTTGGTCGATCAGCAGTATTATATAGATGCTCTTATCGTCTACTTTTTGTAGCCTTAAGAAAATGTTGATATTCTTTACAGGGTGTCCGCCATTCGCTCAGTCCCAGCTGCACAAAAATTCTTTTACTTTTTACTGTTTGGTTTTTTAGTTAACAGCTCTCGCAGCGGGATGCTCTCGAATTTATCCCGTAGTTTGTTTTAAAATTGACAAATTGACTTGTTGGCTGTGCCACGCCCCCGTTGCTATTTTTGGGCTGTTGACGGCCTTGTCATTGCTCTCCCCACTCTCCCCCATCGTGCCGTCTTCTGCTCGGCATGGTTACAACGCTATTGTCTCGATTTTCTCAAAGTGAATTCATTAAACACTTAAAGCACAGCACGCCCTTTGTTTGTTGTTAGCGCAGTGCAAAAGTTTTGCTTTAATTCAACCAAAATGCCAAAGTACATAATTGTTTTGACCGGATTTTGGGAGTTCAACCAATTTCCACATTCGTGGTTGCATCTCTAATAGTTTGCGTTCAATTGCACTGTGACAATGGGCTGTTTACTGTGCTGTGGATTAGACAATTAAATTCAATATACATTATAATAAAATGACATTAGTACTGAAAGAGAAGAGATTATTTTATGGCACCCCAAAGAGTTCGTTACTCTACATTTATTCTATGTTTCTATTTTTAGCGTTTACCTTGTGTGAAACGAGCGACAGAGCGAACGTTTGTTTGTATTTGCTCAAATGACAGTTTGTTGTTTAATTATGTAACTCAATTCAAACATAATGTGTTTACACTCGCTCCTCTCCTGTTGACTGAAGCATATTTGAGTGTTCGTTGAATCTGAGGCAGCCGCAGCAAATAAATGGCGCATAGCAAAAAATAAATAAGCCACAAACATACAAACATCGATACATACATATGTATGGATACACTTAAATATACACTCATAGAGATGTTGGTAATGTGCTTATCTAAACATTTGCCTGCACTAATTACAAACCGAGCAAAACTGCAAGATGCGCATTAATCATGGGAATTATCGGTACTATTATAAATAATGTCAAGCCTAAGTAACAGCACTGACTTCAAAACATACACCAACCAAAACAACAAAGCTACTACAAATGCAAAAACAACTACAACTTAATGTAGACTTTGTTAAGCGTCGACCACAAAATGCATTTTACTTATGTGCTTCCTCTGTGGTTGCTTGTCTTTTTGTGGTTTCGTCCAACTGCAAAGCAGGTCAGCAAATGAGTAGTAAATAATATATATTCAAGTGTACACTAAATGCTGCTCTAATATTCATAACCGTACTACACTTAAATGACTCTGTTTTCGGTTTGCGATAAAAGTCTGCTCAGGCTGCCTGCAGCATCTACAATAATACAAACAAATAACCAACAAAGTGAACTAAACTCGAAATGCGGGTAAAGCCTCTTATTAATGGGGGACTGAAAAGCTGCTGAAACTGAAATTAACTTGAATAATGAGTTGTGCTTTTATTAGCAAGAAGCATTATTATGGTTGAGAAACTAATTATATTCAATTTGAATCGTGTGTATGAAAATTAGTGTGAATTATATTCCAATTTAGAATGTTCATTTTTATTGTATATGGTATAACTATTTTCACTTTGTCCAATGAATTCTCATGGAATTCACTTTCTGCAAATTTAGCTTTCTATTAAAACAAAGTTGTACATATACGTACAATATTTAATTAACCTTGTTTTCATAGACATATGCACAATTTTAACTAAAATGAATTAAAACTTTTTAATTTCTTGTTCTTGCTCATTCTCTGCATTTTCCCGTGCTACATCTTTTATTTGGCTGCTTCAGTTCATTTCCTCCAACTAGCTCATAAATATTTCAGAATGCTAGAATTAGTCAATAGAGATTTTTAAGCATTGTTTTTTTTTGTTTTGAAGTTTTTTTCTGTGTTGTGGTTTTACAGTTATTTTCATGCACTATTCTATTAGAGTTTTGCTTTGTAAATATTCATTATTCCTATGTTTTCCATGTTTTCTATTTGATTTTTGCCTTTAGTTATTTTATTTTGTTTGTTCCTAATTGCTTGCAATTTAATTATTTGTCATGTTATTTTTATACTTCTATTTGTTTGATTCTTTGCTTCTTTTATTAGATTTCCTCTGATGGTTTATTATGTCAGATATTTGGTTAATATACTTAACAAGCCTTTTGTCATGTAATCTCTAGGACTTGTCGTCGAGCACTTACCTCGACTTGTGCTTTTGAAGAGATCCTAGGCAGTTCTGTATTGAGCTCTAACCCGATTTCATGCTTCAACTAAATGAATAGACAGGCACTCATACACATACAGACAGACAGACAGACAGACAGAGAGACAGACAGACATGTGTGTAAATGAATACACATAAAAATCACAATGCGCACTTTGAAATGTGTGCTGGAGAAATGTGAGAACTTGACATGGTTGATAGGGTCACCAGCTCGTGCTTGGCTGTGTAGCTTGGCAAACGGCTAAGAAAACATCAACAGAACGCCAGGCGACAAATATATATGCATTGTGTGCTTTTGTTGTTACCCCATCTCTTACAGTTTGCCCCACCGTGTGGCTAGAGGCAGCGGCAGAGAGGCATCATCGTCATCAGCATTAGCAACATCATTGAGAATAAATGCCACAGCAACTGGCTGCGCATTCAAGTGACTTAATTAAACGTTTTCCTGGCACAGATAAATGCCGAAGCGTGTGTGTGAAAGTTGTGTGTGTGTGTGTGTTTATGTGAGTCTGAGTTGTGTATATGTGTGAGTTGTGCGTGCTTAGGTGTATAAGGAAATTGGCAGCAGGCTGGCAGCTGGAGCAAAGACGAGGACTAGTTGAAAGGTGGCTGAAATCGTTAGAATGAATGATACCTGCCGAGCGACTCCGAGAGACTCCGGTGCGTAAGTGTTAGTGTGTGTGTGAAGCACGTTCTTAGAAATTGCACACGCACACAGTTAGGCGGTGCTTCAATCTTCAATCTATTTGAAATTAATGCACGACAACTGCCTCAAGGTCGCTTACAGGTCGTTGTACTCTCTTCGCTTCTCTCTTCTCTTCTTGAATCCTAAGTGGGCTTATAAAACTATAACTGTGCGTGCCACTTGACGCCAATTTGGTATGTTTTTTGCTGGTGTGGAAAATATGCCACGGCTTTCATGTCGGTGGCAATACAAAAGTGCATTATTAACACTTGAGCGCAGTGAAAGATTTGTGTGTGTGTGTGTAAAATTCCCCAAAATCCCATCGAGAACCGAAAGTGCGGCTTACCATCATCATCGGCTTTTCAGAACTACAAGTATTGGCCACTCACTCACCTCACGAGTAGCCGGCGGGGCGGTGAGCGGAAACGAAAACGGAGATGGAGACGGAGACGGAGAGAAAGTGTATTGGGTAAATCCCAATACAGCTTTCATATTGCTGGTTTATTTTTAACGCGGGGGAGGTGGTCCAACTTTTTAACGATAAACTATAACGGCGTATGAAAAGACTGTGGAAAGTTGGTTCCCAACTTTGTACCAGAAAATTTCCAGCTAACGATCAACTTTTTCTGTTTTAATTTATTTTTTTTTAGCTGCCCAAAATGCAGCACGCTGCAAGTTGGGGCGAGACTTGAGTAGCATTTGAATGCAAGAAAGAGAAAGAGGAGAAAGAAAGAGGGAGAGAGATTTGAGACTTGAAAATTGGGTGTATTTGTGTTTTTGGTGGCGCTGTGAATCAACCGAGCCCACACGGCGTATGAGTGCTCAGTCATTTCACTTAAAACTGTTTGGCAAAGTTTCGGCACTAACAATGTGTAGCTTAAAGTTGAAGCTGCAGCAGAGGCAGAAGTAAAAGTTGTTGCTACCGTCGATTGTCCGTTTATTTTTCGTATTTTAATTTGTGTTCAAATTTCATAAAATATTGAAGTCAAATGCAATTCATAGCTGACACTTGCTGCATGTTGCAAGCGGATAAGCAAAAGCAGCAAACGAGCTCCTTCTTCAGTTTCTTCCCAAAAATTTGTTGTTGCCCCTTTTTATGTGCTGCACTCTGTTTACTTTGTACTTGCCAGCTGCAGTGTGGCTGAGCTGATAAGCTGACAGACACTTCCACCCCTCTGCTTATTTCGTCCCTTCGTTTGCTGCTGCAGTTGCAGCTTAAGATTCAAGTTTTCAACATCGTCCACCCTCGAGAGAAATAAGAAGCTCAGATATACGATATATTAGTTTATGTGTACACATAATTTGCAATGCTGCCGCAGTCATGCGTGCAATTGTTTGATAGTTGCAAAACTCGAGTTTTAAGCTTTTCTGGCAACTGTTTAAGATTGCGGCTGCAACATATGAGGCAGCTCTTATTTTCGCCCAGCCATTAGCCTGTGGGCCAGCATACGCGCCGTATGCGCAACGAGGCACAAATACCTTTGAAATAATTAAGACTTTTAGTGGTGCTGCAACGTTCAGCTAGCTGCTGGCTGCTGGTTGCTGGTTGCTGGATGCAACTGCAACTCTGTGTTGGCCATTACGTGCCAAAACCGCCATCAGTGCAAAATATGCTAAGCACTTTTGAGTGCCAACTGAGAGGAATGAACAGAAGGCGGGAGGCTGCAGGTTGGGGGTCGGCAACCGGATTCAGGTTCCATGTGCAAACCAAAGCTGTGCATTTTGTGCTACGTAGGCTCAAACCGTTGTAGATGTGGATGCGGATGCAGATGCGAATGCAGCTAGCTCACTTTAAACTCTCTCTCTTCTCTCTCTCTCTTCTCTCTCACTACGTCTCTGATCCTGGTTCTACTCCTGCCGCTGCTTTTGGGTCTGTTGTTTTTGCTAACTGGTGTTGACGCTCATGGTTTATTCATGAAGCGTTCGTTGCCTGCCTGCCAGCCCCAACTGCCCCAAAAATAGCTCCAACTGTCACGTCTGCCTACCCCGGTGTGTGTTGACCAATTGCGTTTAAAAAGGAGTCGGCGGTTAGTGATTGCCAGTTAGTATACGAGTGTTTGCGGCTCCTGTGTTAAGGGACTTTCATTCATAGTCTCGAAGCCGCTTTGATAATTCGTTTTGCAGAGTTTTTGGGCCATTTTCAGTGATTTGCATGCAGACGTCTCTCAGCCATGCTGGCAATGCATAAATCAGACTTTATTGACAAATGTTTGGCCAGCATTTCGAGCATTGCATTATAATCAACTTAATGTCACATGTCTCGACATTGATCGCACACAAAAACCACACTCAGATAATTCCTAAATTTCCATCGAACCAAGAAAAAAAGAGATGAAAAAAAAAATACAAGTTGCATGACCTAAATCATTGCAGACTCGATAAAAACTTATTGATGAATGCTCGTCATCTGTTAGCACAGTTTGCTGGCTTGCAAGTCTCTCAAGTTCTGCATTCAGTGCACTGAGTAGTTTATGTGCCTTTCTATGACTTTTTTTTCAAATTCTGCTTCAGCACACTTCGCTCTTTACTGCCACACTACTAAACGTGTTTTTGGCAAATTTGATTATTGTGAAAAGGCGAAAAGGTTTTGCATTTGAGAGTTGAAATGTGCGATAATTTAATGTGATTAACTTTTATGTTTCACCCAGCAAGGAAATTTAATAGTTCTTCATAACTAATTGAACTTGAATAGGAGTTTATAATTATATTATAATAATACAATAATACACAGTTTAAGGCATAAATTTCATTTGAAAAATGCTCTAACTTATATTTGTAACTGTCGAAACAAGCGCAATAAATATAATTTAATTGTTGCCAGACTAAACACGTTAGCTGTGCGACTTTGTGTAGATTTTTATTCATTTTTGTGGTCATTATTCATAGCAGATGAATCCAATGTATAAACATTGCTGAAGCTTTTGAATACAGTCTTTGGAAATTCATTTGATTTATTGACCAACTGGGTCAACGACCGGAAATGATTTATATTTATGCGAAAGTTGATAAAACACCTTGAGCATTTTGGTTTCGATACTTGTAGTTAAATCCGAAATATCTCTTGCCTTTTTTGCTGTATTGTTTTTTTTTTCTTGCGGAGCTTTTACAGGCACTTGCAGGAAATTACATTTATGTTTCTTATTTTTAGTGACAATTTCCTGTGCACACAAATCGAATTCATTTGATTTGATTTGATTTGATTTATTTACCGAAATGCATGTCTGCTCATCCACCACCTCGATGACCATGATGATGACGACGCCGATGGAGATAATGATGATGATATGGCACCAGGGATATAGGTGGCGACCCAAGCAAATCCATGTCCAAATAGTGTGTCATAAATTGAAAATGGCGTCCACGTGTCAACCCCAAAAAGCTGACGAAACACGGCAGACTAAAACAAGAAGCAAAGCAAAGGGGTTGGAGAATTGGGAGTTGAGGGTTGGTCGCGTAACGAGCGCAAGTACTATCAATAGATGACACAAAAGTGGAAGACAAAGAGCCGCACTATTGTCGTAACTATCGTATATATAGTATACTATAGAGCTGATGCCGCTGTTGTCCCATAAACCTAAATCGGCCAACGAGCGCGGCTTTATGTTTATTTGATGCTCATAACGCTATTGGGTTGCGCTCTCTGCTGTTGTTGTTCTTGCTGCGTTCGGCTTTGGCCATAAAATTGATTGTCCTGCTATGACAGAAGCCAGCATCAAGCGCTCAATTCCTTGATTTGCTATTGTTTTTTATATATTCGTTTCGTTCCTGTTCTTTTTTTCCTCGTGTCTTCGCAATGGTTTTCTGCTTGTGTTCTGCCAGCGGCTGCAGTTTCATTTTCATAGTTCCTTTTCTCTCTTCTCTCTGTCATTTTTTTCGGAAGTTTCTTGGCACTAAAATGCTGCTCGCTGCCACAATTGAACTTATGACATGCAATTTGCTTTGATATTAAGACAAATTGAATGCTTACAGCCCTGATATCATTGCCCATAAAATCAGCTTCCGTGCACATTAAAGTTTTCATGTAAAAACGATCTCAGCGCATTTCGCGGCCCGACAACACGTTATTCAATTATACGCACTTCACTCAAAATTGCGAAAACCAAAAACAAGTTCATACTTTTCGCCGTCGCACCCACCTCAATTTTCAATTTTCTCGTGTGCGTAAATACAATTTTTCGCAGTTATTTTCGCATTTGGGGTTTGAGTGCTTTTGTTGACGCAAAATGTTACCATGTTTTATGGTCATCATCGCCAAACGTGATGACGGTTTCCTCCACTACATAGCACTATCATCACTCTTTCTCTTTTTCACTCTCGCTCATATCTCATCCTCGCTTTCCTCTCCTCGTTGTCCTAGTCCAGGCTCTACTCGCATGCGTGTGTGGCTAACCACCTTTCATTGCTGCGGTCACAGGTCGCAATCTTTATTCGCTGGGCGAACTGCACTTTCAGCTTACAGGTATTGTAATTTTCGGTTACACTTTGTGGTCAACCATTAGCCCGAATACTTTAACTCGCAATTGTAATTAAAATTCGAGCTCTCTTCTTGTTGGGATTGTGAGAGCTTTATAGCAATTAATATTGCGATTTATATGTTTACTTGTGCTTAATTATTATCTTTCTTTGCTTAATATCTTGCCTATATTAACTTCACAAATGTAGTAATTCATTTGAAATACCATTAAATTCTAGTGTGCACAAATTCAGGTTGGTCTAGAAAATCTTGTCAATGACTGCTTTAATATTATTTCAATAAATCGAATTTAAATGCACAACAATATTTGTATCTTACCCTATATGCAGTATTAGGGTATATTCTCAATCAAATCAAAAAAAAAAAAAAAATGTATTTTTTTTTTTTTTTTTTTTTTTTTATTTAGTGTTATAAATATTCATTACGTATACGTTAATTGTAATAATTACGTATTAATTTGAAATTGTAGCAACTTTTATAGTCATAATAAGATTTATCTGAAACTATAAATAAACTAAGAAAGTGAATTCGATGTGTGCTGTAGAAGAGCTCACTTCACATTTGCATTTTGTATTTTTGTGTCATTTTTTTGCGTTTGTATTGCGGTCCTTTTTACATTTTAATGCTATATAAACAAAATGCATTTTTTTTCTTTTTAATTTATTTGAATAAATTGCACATACAATGTGCGCAAAATTGTTCAGAAGTGGACAACAGCAATAACAAAAGGAATGGAATGTGAAATGTGGAAAATCATCTGTCAAATGGTTTCCCATATATGTGTTCTGGATTCATGCAAAAATTGCAACATTGCAATCTGTTTGTGGTGGTAATCTGTGATGTTGTCGCACTGCATATACAGACAGAGAGAGAGAGAGAGAGCAAGAGAGACAGACAAAGTTGATGATGTTACCTCTGGGCTGTGCAACATGGCTTCGTTGTATGGGGAACAGTTCAAATGATGTGTTGCATATTTTTAAGCGCATCAATAAACACAATAATATTTCTGTAGCGGCCGTAAAGTGTGCATTGGCTTTAATTCAAAGATTGTGAAGGCAATCGGCTTAAAGAGACAAAGGACGCACCCCGCCCACGACCCGTAGTTCTTCGAGTAGTTTGGCTCTGCCTTTGGCTCTTTGTTTTTAATGACTGGACGCTATTGTTTGGCTTTTACTCGCACTACTCACCAGTGCTCTCCACGTCGTTGTCGTTGCCGTTGCCATTGCTATTGCCACTGCCTTGGCTTTGGCGTGGCATGCGTCCAAGTAATTTTAATTCTATTACCCATTACAAGAGAGAATGCTGCAGAAGGAGCCACGCTCTAAAGTACTGGTTGATGCTGCAACTGGAACTGGAACTGCACTTAATTTCTATTATAATGATGACATGCCGTCTGCGAGGCAGGCACTCCTCAAGGCTGCCCCCGAGCCTGAGACGCCCACTACGCCCATGCCCGGCCAAATGCCCACACGTAGCACACGAATGACGTGGCTGCTGCTCTAGTCGCTGCTGCTGCCTCCGCTGCAGTTTGCCATTTTATTTTTATACCACGTCGGAGAGTTCCTCTTTTTCCCTTTAATTTTTTTTCTTTTGCCATTTGGCGACGCGACGCTTCCGCTTTTATGGACATTTAGATGCAAAGTTTCTGGCATAAAAATGGCGTGGCAGATAATTTTCATAATTTTCAACTACATTTCATTGTGCAACTGTGCGAGGGCGTTGGCGTTTGGCGACGGGGGCGTGGCCCGGACACAGACCTGGACCTGCACTTCTACAGCGCTCGCTTGGCCAGTCGTTTTCAACTGGCTCGTTATTCTCAGTTTTATTTTCGTGTGACACTAAAAAGGAAGCGAAAAGTCAAAGTCGCTGTTGCTGCCACTGCTGCTGGCTGCTGTTGCAGTGGCAAAGTTGGTTTTTATTAGCTCGCTTCTTGCCTTGCATTCGCTTTGGTCATTTTGCTCACATTTTGGTGCCAGCAAAGGCGGCAACAGCAACAACAACAACAACAGCAACAGCAGAAATATTAAGAGCAGCAGCAGCAGCTTTGTTGACGCCAGACTGTAGTTGGCAGTGTATTATGTTTTATTAGCTCTGCCGGCAAATTTATGTTATTAAACGACTTTAAGCCGTTCGCCAACTCAGTGACAAATTCCTTAAAGCCGCCTGAAAGTATGCTATAAAACTGTGTGTAATGTGTTAAACGGCAAACAAGCGACAAGTTTGACGCATGCCATTCAAGCATCGACAGTGTCTATATCTGTTTGTGTGTGTGTGTGTGTGAGCGATAGAATGCTTAGCATATTGCAATCAAAATGGAAAATGTAACAAAGTTACGTTAAACGCATTACGTGGCTGACAGGCGACACAATACATGCACGCACGCTTACACTTATGCAGACGCCAGAACATATGTTGTATCCATCGATGAGGATGCAGTTAAGTGCTGTATGTAAACGAGTTTATGACACACACTCACACAAACTTTCACACACTCGCACAAACGTGCAGGCGTGCTCAAGTCATTCGTTTGACATCTGCAAATAATGAAAAAATGTGCTGCAAAGGTGCGCATTAAGTTCGCTTTGACTTCTAATGGATCTGGTCATGATAATAAATTCGCATCTCCAACGCAACCCCTGACGCCTGAGTGGCGCTGGCCAGACGTGAGTATAACGTGAATGCATTCAATTAGTATGCATAGTTTCCAACTGGCTGCGGGCTGTGTTGCTTCTGCTGCACTCGCTGTGGGGACTGCTTTGGGGTTTTTCAATTTCATTGCAATAATAAGTAATCATAATAATAATAATAATAAGTTAGTTGTGCAAATGTTATGCCATCTGTCGCGGGTTGTCTATGAAAAATCAACAACTTTTGTGCAATGACATCAAATTCCATTTAAATGTAAATTAATTTTTCCCACATGAAATCGCATTTGCAGTACGCACTGTGCACTCACTCTATGGGAATTGTAAAGTTTTTAAGCTTACTTATCCCAACTATATGAGTATGAGAGCTGCGCAGTCAGTTGGCCGACGTCTGTCTGTGTGTGTGTGTGTGGCGCTTGTTGCAGTTATAGATGATTGCCAGCTGGTTTTATGTTAGGCTAGCAGTGAGCTGGCCACCTTTTGAGCCGAGTCGAGCCGAGCCGAGTCTCGTTGTCAAAAAGTTTGTGCTGTCAGCTGAGTTGTTGGCAACGCAACGGAACGCTTTTTGTTGGCTTGTTGGCATGGAAAGTGCAGCAAACGTTTCCGTTTTGAACTTTGCCATATCCGGCATTTGCTTACTATTCAAATTGGCTACTCAGGCGAGTCCAGAGACCGAGCCAGTTGTGTGTGTGTGTGTGGTAAGTTAGCATCTTTCTTGGCCCCCGAGTTTTGGGACTGCACCGAAGTTTACGAACTTCAGGTGTAATGTGCGGAAATGCTCGAATTTAGTTATGCTGGGCTACGTTTACGTACCTTAAAGTAAATATTTGTACATTGACATCGCTTTCAGACGGCCTGTCTACCTGTCCTACTCCCGCCCACATTGTCTGCCTTTGCTTTCTGGCGCTGCAAACCGGCTTGGTTTGCAAATCAATATAGCTTGGTACAAGTATCACCCTTTGCACCGTTCGTACCTGGCCATGTGTGTGTTGAGCTAAGATTTTTTAAAGGCAAACGAGCATTGCTTTGTAATGCAAATTGCATTGGACCAGTTGACTTCATTGTGCGCACAAGGAAGAATTTGTCAGGAACTGTTGTTGCCTTATGAGAGAAGGTTCATATGAGATAACATTGAATAGATTGAAATACCGAGAATATTGCATTATTTCTTATCTAGCCGGGTGGCACACGCAGAGCCGACTTCTGTTTGGGCTTTGTAAATAAAAACAATTACAGTTTTAGTGCTTTCTGCTTTGTGTAATTTTAATTGAAAACTTATCAAACATTTTCCACTCCGATTGCGTTTCACTTGAGTTTGGCAGATAAAAAGTGAAATTAATGCAACTATTTGCTGCATTTGTTCATTACTGTGTGCATTGCTCATACTTATGATATTGCAAAATCATTCAAGTGGCTGGGCGTGTGTTGCATATTGTTCAGAATACCCGTGAATAAAAGGCAGAGAAGAGCAAGAGAATACATAAGTTCAACTGATTTAATGATACAAATTTAGTGGGCAATTTCATTGCACATTTTTCCGTAATCTTTATTTTCATCGGTAATTATGACACTGTGATAAGGCACACTGCAGATTAAATGAATTTACAACAATTATTTTACTCTTCGGACTTCTAAACAGAAATAATCAAAAAGCACTTGAACTATAAACATTAAACATTTGAAAATAATAATGAATAATGTCTGTGGTAGGGGGGAAAACATCTTGTCAATGTGTAGGGTATCTTTAAATTCGATAGCTTCTTTTTCTCAGCTACAATGACTGCTTTTCGGTTGAACTCTTTGTAAATAATTGAATAATAAGAGCACGTGGCCAAATTGTGCTCAAATGCATATCTGGGCATTCCGGCATCCAGTTTATGAGGCACTTGTAAAGTTAATTAAATCGAATTTGATTCTAATCTCGAGAGCCTTTGAAATGCTAACCTAATCTGAGTGGCAATCGAAAAGTTCACGACTCAAACGAGTGATTCCAACGATAACGAATGCAAATGCACATTCCAAAAATAAATCCATTTATTTTGTGGTTCGATGTGAAAGTTATCAAAATCGGAAATTGCCAGCAAAAATAGAAAAAAGTGTCAAACATACCTCAGTTTTTTTTTGCGCACACTGTAATTGGCGTTCAAAGTACTCCATCGTAGATGATAAGCAATGTTTTCGTTATTTTCGCCTGCAGCGGCAAAAATATATGACAGTCTTAAAGATATATATATTTGTCTGTCTATCAAGCGGTTATGCGAAATCAGCGCACAGGCATCGCGAGTTGTAAACAACACAAATTGTGACATGTCCGCTGATTTGTATGCTATGATTTGCAATCGCAAAGACCACCCAGCGTAATTGCCCACGATGACGAGCTGGCCGTAATCAGTGTGGCAGTGTGGGCATTTTATTGGCCACTTGTGATAATCGGGAGCGTCAACGAGTCAACCGACCAATCAGCCAACATCTAAATAAAAAATCAGCAGACTACGATTGTGATAAGCTGGCGGGGAGCACACGACACACAGCGTTTCGTATCTAATCGCTGTACGCTGTCCACTGTCGTTGGACCCCACTGTAGCTGCTACAGCCGTCTCTGCACCTTCTTTCGCCCCCCTACACAATCATTGGCATTGTGATAAGCGAAGAATTTGCATCACAAATCATTCCATGCCTTCCTTGCAAGTGGTTCTCATTCTCGTTCTCGTTATAAAAGGTTACGTTGCTCGCAGTTTGAATTCAGTGTGGAACTTTAGTTTCAACGAACACAACATGTTTCTGGCCAAAGGTCTCATCTGTCTTGCCTTCCTGGCGCTGGCCAGCGCCCAGTTTTCGGCCAACTATGCCAGCGGACGCAACGGCATGGTGCACTTGTTCGAGTGGAAGTGGGATGACATTGCTGCCGAGTGCGAGAATTTCCTGGGCCCCTATGGCTTCGCTGGCGTTCAGGTGAGTTGTGCCCCTCTCTCGCCCCCATCTCTCTCCCTGTTTCGCCAAAATACATGACCACTTTCGTGCTAGGTGTCGCCTGTCAACGAGAACGCCGTGATCAGCAGCCGTCCCTGGTGGGAGCGCTACCAGCCCGTCTCCTACAAGCTGACCACTCGCTCGGGTAACGAACAGCAGTTCGCCAGCATGGTGAAGCGTTGCAATAACGTTGGTGTGCGCACCTATGTGGATGTCGTCTTCAACCACATGTCTGCCAACGGCGGCAGCTCTGGCACCGGTGGCAGCACTGCCGACCCCAGCTCCAAGAGCTACCCGGGTGTGCCATTCTCCTCGCTGGACTTCAATCCCACCTGCGCCATCACCAACTACAACGATCCCACCAATGTGCGTAACTGCGAGCTCGTTGGTCTGCGCGACTTGAACCAGGGCAACTCGTGGGTGCGCGATAAGGTTGTCGACTTCCTCAACCACTTGACCGATCTGGGTGTTGCTGGCTTCCGTGTGGACGCTGCCAAGCACATGTGGCCCGGCGATTTGGCCGCCATCTACGGCCGCCTGAACAACTTGAACACCGCTCACGGCTTCAGCTCGGGCGCCAAGCCCTACATCTTCCAGGAGGTCATCGATTTGGGCGGCGAGGCCATCAGCAAGTCCGAGTACACCGGCATGGGCGCCATCACCGAGTTCCGTCACTCCGACTCCATTGGCAAGGTGTTCCGCGGCAAGGATCAGCTGCGCTATCTGACCAACTGGGGCACCGCCTGGGGCTTCGCTGCCTCCGATCGTTCGCTCGTCTTTGTGGACAACCACGACAACCAGCGTGGACACGGTGCTGGCGGCGCCGATGTGCTCACCTACAAGGTGCCCAAGCAGTACAAGATGGCCTCCGCCTTCATGTTGGCGCATCCCTTCGGCACACCGCGCGTGATGTCTTCGTTCGCCTTCGACAACACCGACCAGGGCCCGCCCACCACCGATGGCCACAACATCGCCTCGCCCAACTTCAACAGCGACATGTCCTGCAGCGGTGGCTGGGTCTGCGAGCACCGCTGGCGTCAGATCTACAACATGGTTGCGTTCAGGAATGCTGTCGGCGATGCCCAACTGCAGAACTGGTGGGACAATGGCAAGAACCAGATCTCGTTCAGTCGCGGCAATCGCGGCTTTGTGGCCTTCAACAACGACAACTACGATCTGAATAGCTCGCTGCAAACTGGCCTGCCCGCCGGCAGCTATTGCGATGTCATCTCCGGCACGAAGAGCGGCTCCAGCTGCACCGGCAAGACCATTGTGGTTGGCTCCGATGGACGTGCCAACATCAGCATTGGCAGCTCCGCTGACGACGGTGTCGTCGCCATCCATATCAATGCCAAATTGTAAGCGCGCTGTTGTGCGGAATGCACACAATGAGATTGAGATTATTTTGAGATTATATATACAATATACATGCGAACATAAAAGAAGAAAACGAGTTTTATTTGTACACCTGTTCAAGTGCTGGCTGAGTGTGTGTCCTGAGCAGACGTCCTTGAACAATTAATGTGGCACAATAACCCGGCGAATTTATGTGACTTTTCTATCAAATTAATTAAAGTTCACAATACACACAAAACACACCCTCTCTTTTAGATGGGTCACTGCCGATAAAAGTCCATTACGCAGCTGACAAATCCAGGTGGACAGCAAGCCGAATTCAGTCAAAGTGCTTTGGGATGAAAGTACGAGAGCTTGAGCAAAAGAAAGAGCAAGCGCAAGGCAATCTGGCCAAAGGATTGCAGTTGGTGACACTTCTAATGCTGATTTACGCAATGCATGGCCATAAAAACATACATAAATAGAACACATTATCCGGCAACTAACATGCCAAACATATCGCACAACATTATCATTTGTCAGCTTTTCCACTAGCATTCCCCCTCTTTCTCTCTCCCTTGCACTCTTATTCTGGCTTATTCTTGCTCTCTTCTGGATTCGTCTGGCTAGACACAATGGCAAAGTCGAGTGCGCCTTGGCGTGTATTTAAATCTGGGAAGCAAATACGAGTTTTCCTCTCCAAATGTAGTAATATGCATTTTCAGCTGGCATTGAGGTACATCTGCTATCTTCCTGCCTCACTCCGCTTGCCATTTTTGCCCCTGCCCTTGATGGAACGAGTCGAATTTTGTTGCATAAAAATATGCACTCATAACTTGTGTCCAGGGCTTGGCTTGATATGAATGAATGTGTGCAACTCTATCAAAGGATTTTCATGTCATTTACTGGAGGTCAAGTGACTCTTAGTAAGCAGAACACACACACACGCACACACAGGCAAACTGGCAGCACACAGACAGCAGTTGTGTGCTGTGAGCATTGCAGAAACTTGCTTTGCATTTGGCTTATGTAGTATGTACAAAGTTCAGTTTCCTGCTACTTTAACTTCCTGCTGACTCTCACAGTCTGGCTGTGTATGTTTGTGCGTGTGTATGTGTGTGTGTATTGTAAATATATACAAAACAGCGCATAATTCTTAATAAAGTCATAAAATTGCAAAGTAAATCAGTTTTCTGAGCGAACGCAGCGCAGATAAACTCGACTTTTTATTACGCAAAACGCAATTTTCATATGCTTCATGCAGGAAGATTGTGATTTAGAACGTCTATGTATATGTTTATGTGCTCGTCCATGTGAGTATCAGTATGTGTGTGTGCTTCAACTTTTTGCATATGTTTGGTGTATGTGCGTGCTGTGTGTTGTGCCAAGGCAAATCCATCTGCATAAAGAGCAAAAAATCACAAGTCACATCAAACATTGTGTGTATAAAAAAGCCCGAGCATGTCTAGATTGCGGTTTTCCCTCTTCGTTCCTTATTTGTTGTGTGCTTTACATTTTTTTTTTTTTTCCTTTTTTTGGGTACAAAAAGTAATGGAGTTGGGGGGCCAGCCCCACAGTCAGTTGATGTCTAACTGACGGGACCCCAGGCCCCACTAAGAGCTGATTTTGGCGGCTGTGACTCGGCGTTGTAGTGTGCCGCTAGTCGTAGCCAAAAGCTCGCTGGGCGTATAAAAAAATAAAATTAATTTAAAATTGCTGACAAAGGAGAGAAACGAATTTGGCATTTATGCAAAATATCCAAATATCAAAATATGAAGCGAGATTCCTGTCGCTCACTTGGCTGTCCTTGGTGTTGTGGTTGCTTTTGCTTTTGCGTTTGCTTTTTGCGGTTATTGGCGCCACTCACGTGTGCAGTCTCCAATACAGAAAAGAAGCGAAGGAAACAAGGAGCTAAAGAACTGCGACTTGTCGCCGAGGCGAGCCTTCAAAATGTGCGCTTTATTTGCCATTGTCTGCGGTCTCGCAAATAGCCGAGAAACATGTTCCATATTGTGTATTGAAAATGTGCTTGTCTCCTTTCTCCAACACCTTTAAAGTAAACGAATTTAACTTGACGTCAGTATTTTTCCCAGTTGAGTTCATTTCGGTTCGTTTTCTTTTTATTTCGATTTCTAATTTTAAGAACTGTCTGTGGAGTGAAGCGAAGTATGAGCACTGCTTTCAATTTAACGTCAGTTGGATAACATTGCAACCCTTTGCTGGTAAACATGTCCTGACAGCCTGTCAAACAAGTTACAAAGCTGACTTTTAAATATTAATGCCATGTTGGACGCTGCTAAGAAGCTCTGCCAACTGCCATCTGGCGCACAACAAGCTCAACGAACATGAGTAGGAACAACGAGGGACAGACATCATATGTGAACTTTAAAGAAATTGAAATTGATTCATATGTGAAGCTACCACACTGCGATGATGAGAGAGATTATATTTAATTGCCAGCTAGTTGGAAATATTTTGTTTTGCTTTTTTTCTCATTGCGCACATTTGCACCACATTCAATCAAAACTCTAAGGCCACTGCAGAAATAACAAGTGCGGTGCACGAAATGGACGCTGGATATTAGAGCTTTTAAAAATTACATTTACCGACATTTATCTTGAATTTTTTATGCGACTCCCCAACTGGCAACTGGCAAACAGCAATAGCAAGAGCAACAGCAACAGAAACTGTGAGAAAAAACAAAAATGAAGCAGAAAAACAATTTGATTTAGCTGCAGGCAAATATTAAATGCATGTGCATTGCCGAGCGAGCGAAAGAGTGAACGAGTTCACAGTTCAAAGCCCAGAGCGGGAGGGACAACATCAAAATCAACGAGAAGCAGCACTAAAACCAACTGGCAACTAGCAACTGGCAACGGGCAAGGACGCGCCAGGATGCGACCGCGAATTGTAGCCATGCTGACAGGCAGCGGAAAGCACATTTGTAACGATAACGTTCATTTCTATTTCAAACTGCGCGCGTGTTTGTGTGTGTGTGTGTGTGTGTGTGTGTGAGTGCATCTATGTGTGACCATTAATTTTGAGCGCGTTTAACATGAAAACTACATGGCACAACTGATTTCGTGCACCCCGTACAAACAGTGGCCAGCAACTGCTGGAGAGGCAGAGGGAGAGAGCGACACACCAGGCAGATAGTTCATGCCCGCGATCCAACAATGAAACAGTTATACTATAAATAAGTAAGCAAGCGGGCGAAAAAAAGAGAAATAAAAATGGTTGTGGCGAGAGTGGGGAGGGGCTGCGAAAACGAAGACAAACAAAATAAAACGAAATAGCAAACCAAATGTAATGGGGAAAAAGCGCAAAAAGCGGGTCAGTGCGCACAAAATGGCAGCAATGATGACGGCGGATGCCGCCGCCGACGACGACAACGACGACGACGACGACGACGACGGCGACAACAACGTCGACGAGCGGAAACTGACGAAAGAGTAAAAAGCAGCATGCAGCAGCAGCTCGGAGCAGCGGGAGCAAGAATAAAATGCAGATATTGCACAGCCAAACCCCTTGCCCCTTGCCACGCTGCTGCTCGACATTCGTACATCGTAGATCAAGGCGTGGCGCGTATTTTACGCAAAATGAAACAAATGAAAAGAAAAGGAAGAAACCAAAAGCAAATGTGTGCAGACAAAATAATATACAGCAGGGACGCAACACACGCGTTTGTTTTCACTGCGCACACACAAAACGAGAATCATCAGCTCTAACTCACACACACACATACACAAACACGCACTCAGCCAGACGCGTCGTATGCGTAACGTGCAAATAAATAAGCGCGCTCAAAAGTATGCAACAGAGAAGGGCAACAAAACATGCGACAGCTCTGTGCGTTTTATGTATCGTTTCCCCTCGTTCTTTCTTTTTTGTAATTGAGTGAAAAATGTGCGCAAAAAATAGTTAATCACCATGCCCAATTTAGCTGCATAAATAAATGTCATTTAATTGTTTAATTGGCATCTAAGTGACATGAGCTTCTTTAAAGGCCGCAAGCTAAATTGCAAATGCAATGCATGTGTGGCATTGAGTCAGTGTGCATGGGAAATGACAGGCTGATTGTGATAACATCTTTTGTGTGCGGCTCGCTAACATCAAAACCGCTAATTACCGTGCCCCGCGTCTTAAGGCGACAGTGGCATTAGCACTCATCGTCATTAGCTTCTCAGAGCCCGAAGTGCGATACACAAAGCCCGTCAAAACCTCTTGACACTTTGCTCAAGCTGCACTTGAGTTGCTGAATCAATTTCACGTAGTATTATTAGTGTTAGTCCAGCTGCACATGTGCGTGTGAAGTTAAAGGCATAAATTTAATGAGGAATGCGTTCAAAATCTGGGAATGGAGTTGGCGGAACTTTAACTTTGATTTACAACGTGACAATGCTTCGATATTTCAGTATTGTTGTTAAAGTTAATTAGTTGTTGTCACAGCTGTTAAATTACAGCATAACGTTTCAGCCTAAGGGAATGCAATGCAGCGTAGACAAATTACGCATACGTCAGGTGTGCGCCGATGCAGTTGCTGATGCTGACGCTCGCATGTCCCTCGGCAATTAGGTCAGTGCTGTTGCTGCTGCTGCTCATTGAGTGTTCAACCACTGAGGTGGCGCATTCTCACTCGTTCTCTCAATTGGAGATATATGGGCCTCGAGTCTGTTGCTGCCACATTGACAAACAGTCTGTCGGATCTGACTAACACTTTGGCTGCCAAATGTCATTGGTGGCAACGGTCGCACACACTCGCACACACTCGAACACATCTTGGGCATTTTTTGTGCTGCTGCTGTTGTTGTTAGCGTTGCGTTGACATGCACGTTATTAGGGCCTCCTTTGGCAAAAGCCATTTCACATGCTGCATTGCTGATGATGAGACGAGCGACAGACGTTGCAGCAACAACAACGCCGACGACAACGACGATGACGACGAGGACTATTTGCTGATAAACAGCATTGCTCTGGCCGGTCGACCAACAATGTCAATTACCAGCGTCTGTACAAGAGCCTCTCATGTCGAATTATCACTCAGCATCTGCCTCTGCAGCAGATTTGCACATCCTTTTTACCTTCGAATTTGCTTTCGTTCATGTTTTGTTGTGTGTTTGTGTGTACTGCTTCTGCTCGTTTTCCTTCTTCTTGTTCGCTTTTCTATCTTTACTTCGAATGTGTCTTTCTATTTTAAGTGCTATGCAAATAGCTCGGTTGGCCCAAGGCTGCTGTTGAAGCTGCTGCTGTTACCGCTTTGCTTTCGACTGATTTCGCCTTTTATTCCTTTGTCGACCCGCTGCTAACAGAAGCCATTGCCATTCATTCAGGCCATTTCCAAAGCTTCAAATGCGCTGTGTGTGTGTGTGTGTGTGTGAGTGTTTGCGCCTGTGTTTAACTTGCGGCCAGTTTGTGGTGTGCGTGCGTATGAGTGTGTGTGTATATTTGCTTGCATACACACAGCGTGTTAGCCATTTACTTTTTATTGGTCAAGTTAAGCATTTTGTGTTTAGCATTTGAACACTTGAAATTGTTTGTCGATTTGTTTGCTATTTGTTGACAGTCAAGTTGCCTCTGACAGGGACAGACACAGAGTGAAAGCCCAAGAACAGGTCTGACACGAAAGCAATGCGTTCGTTTCACTTGTGTTTGGGCATGTGTAATCTATTCACTTGGAACCGGCGGACTTGTCTCATCATTTCACTGCCAGATTATTGAAAGTCTGTGTACTCGCTTTTGTAAATATATCACTTTTTTGAGGGTTCTTTATTAAATTCGAATTTAACAAAAATTGTGTTTTTATGGGAAAATAAAAAAACAATGTTTTCCTTGTGCATTCGCTTTAGCTATTAATGGATTCAATCCATGACTTAAGGTAATCACTGGTCTATCAAAATCATATTCACAATCTCAACTAGTTTAAGCGATTTCTGATTCTTAAGCGTAACATGTAAAAATCGCTTGGAATTCAATTGTCCTGCATTTTGCAAACCTATTTATCTCAAACACAAATAACTGCCAATGCGAATACCTGCAATTACTTTTCCACTTTTCCCTTTTTTTTAGCATTCCAAATTGTAAAATTCTTGTCAAAAGCTATGCATAAAAGCGCACGTTTGAATCGTACCTGCGCCAGCATATATAACATAGTATTTTATATTCGTACCTGCATAGATTTGTATCTGGCCTGTTTCTCTGGCGACAGTTGATATTGAGTTCAGCTCTCGGTCTTGCTGTGTCTCGGTGTCTCTTTGTCTAGGTGCTCGGCAATTGCGAATTCCTGGAGCACTGTTATCATTTATTGCATTTCACGGTGCAACAGATATTTTGCTTTATTATTATGCTCGTTATGCTCGCTGTTGGTTACGTTGTCAACACAACCAGGGGCTGGCAGGTTTGTTTCCACACCTGGCCGATGTGACTATAAATGTTTGATATGCCGAAGTCGTTCGTATAAGGACCAAGCTTTCAGCTCAGTGCTCTGAGTAGCAATAAAATATGTTTGTATTATAAATAAGCGCATTTTTGCATGTGATTGTTGAGCTTGTGTTTTCTTTCGAGTATGCCTGTCAGCAATTCGACAATATATGGATGGTCGGTAGTGTTTGCTCAGCGGCTGCCGTCGATTAGAACAGTCGGTCAATCAATCAATCAATCAATCAATGCAAAGTGGCGTGAGTGTAATTAATGCCAGCCGCACACTTATATAACGATCTGAGGCCATTTAAGTCGAATGCTCAGCATTTAATCAAGTGCTCAATTTGTGATTTGTGTGAGATTTATGTGTGCAAATCCGCAGCTGACAATCTTGATGCGTTTCCTCTGCTCAATTCTGGTCAGGTTGAATGTCTTGGGGTGAAGGGCATAAATTAACGCAAAAACCACAAACAATTTCAGTGGTTGAGTGGATGAGTGAACTGAAATTGATTTGCACCTAATAGCTTACAGTTGTGACGGTCTTAGCTCTCAGCCGAGACAAGTTAAGTGGATTAGAACTTTGCCAAATGCTGCTCAAATTAAAAACTAGTTAGCAGCAAAGCAGCAGTAAAGGCAACAGCCAAGCCAAAAACAAAAATAAAAAAAGATCGTAGCCAAGAAAGAAAGCGGCAAAAAGAGCTAAACTAGCACGTCTGTTGATAAATTACTGAGCCAGACACACAGACAGAGACTCGCATTCGGCAAACAAGAAAAACTCTGAACTCGTCTGCAAACTAAATTAACCAGTGTATGAACTCAACGCTAGAACAAGCGCAAAGCCGGCGACGAAGCGAAATGCAAAACTTTGCACCAAAAGTGCGCAACAGCGAGACGAGAAAGAAAGAAAATAAACCCGATGGAATGAATAAAGTAATACGCCATTTAAATGCCAGCCACGTTTGCGAACGATGTGAAAAGTGGGCCTATTCTTCAGCGAGAGAGAAGCTCGAGAAGCGCAAAAGCCGCAACACATCATGTTAAATACCACAACGAAATATTTGCAACATGTGGCAAGAATCCCAGCAGCAAGCAGTCAGCAAAGCAGTCAGCAGATAAAATTTTGCTTAATAAAATTATGGTACAATCCACGAAAAGTTGATAATTTTCGGCAAAAAAAAAAATAAATGAAATTATAAGAAGAGAAAAAACAAAACAATAGCAAACAAGAGCTAAACACTTAAAGTTTAAGTGTAATTGAAAACGACAAAAAACTCAGCAAGGGAAATGCTTCCAAACGCATCACATCATGTGTGTGTGTGTGTGTTTGTGTGTATGTCAGCCTCAGACCAAGCATTAATTTAACTTTATGTGGTCTCGGTTCAAATAAACTTCCAGTTAAACTTTGTAAATTAAATACATAAAAGCTGCCATAAGCCGTGCTCAACGTACGTCGAAGATTGCAAAGAGAGCAACGCAAACGCTTAAACGTTTGCGTATGCAAATGCTGCGCATACGGCACGTTGACGCCCCAGGTGGAAAAGTCAGTCAAACGTTGTGACATGCAAGAGTGTCCGCATTTACTTTGTACATTTAAAGTCAATTTCGCTGTGGTAGGCTTTATGAGCGAATGATTTTCCCGAAATGAATCTACTGCAATACTCTCCATCGATATTAAACTCATGTTTGTATTGGAAATTCGTTTGAGAAGTGGCACGGTTTTCATACGAAATCTATAATGTTGATCAAAGAAACTATATCTAATCTGTAGCGACAGCTCAATAATATATTTCTCAGAAATAAATTTAAATTCATTTTATGTTGCTATTTCAAATGTGTAAAAACAATCAAACAAATTATGCTTCTCTGAATCTTAAGATTTGCTGCAATTTACAATTGATTTTATCGTTTTTACAAAACGATTTATTAGAAATGAAATAATTTTAGCACGAGGCAAGTCAACAATTAAAAACAGACAGACAGTTCCAGGAATTTAAATTCATTGATTTTATGCATTTAATTGAATTTGAATCACGCCAATACCTTTAAAGTTATTACGCCTAGCATCGATTAGATACATTATAGTTAATCTGTTTTCAATGTTTTCAGCTGTAGCTTGTTTCCCATCAGCTGTGCAGTGTGGCATTTCTTAAGCTGTCAGTGCTTGAATGTCACTTTGATTCTTGCCTCGTCAAGCACCTGAGACATTTGTCAATACTCGTATGTGTGTGTGTGGCTTCGGGTGTGTGTGTGCGTGTGTGGACTTGTGGCGCGCGTGCATGTCTCATTTCAGCTGCTAATACGTTTGACATGCCGCACATGCAAATCTTATCATCTAATCGACTTTCGCTCCTCAAAACTTCCTGATGTCAAATAACAAGAATTCAACGCTTCAACTTTGCTTTTACGAGTTTCTTTTTTTTCTGTCTTGCGTGTTGTTGTTGGTCTCGGCTTCAGCTTCCGCTTTTGCGGCCTAAATGAACTGCCAAAGTGCTGTGTCGCTCGACTGTCAGGCGCTGGGTGACAAAATTGCAAATGAATTCGTTGAAAGCAAACAATAAGTACCAAAATACTCTGGTGTAGCGCTTGCATGAATCTATACCTTAAAGAGACGCATACATATTTATAAATAATCATAATTTAAGAGTGTTTCTTTCTTCCACTTCGCTTTTAAGACATTTGTTCTTTGACTTTTGTTTCGTCCTAAATTTACAGACATTTGGCCTCTCATTGTTGCGAACAAATAATATATGTGCGTCTAATTGTGCACCTTGGCAGGTAAAAGGCCTATGACAACGGCGACAACGCTTTTGTCAGACTCGAAGGAAAAGTTGTTTTCTGATGACCTTTTTCTTGTGCCCTCCCCCTTATCACACCACATTGTTAGCTGTTTTATTTATGCGCAAAGTTGCACAATCAAGTTGTATTTTACTGCAAAATGAAAATAATTATTTCAAGTTGTTTCGTTGGCTTGGGTAGTACTGCAATAATTTTAGCCCTGTGCGGAGCATAATTCAACGAGGGCAAAAAAAGAAGTGAAACCAAACAAAAAAATAAAATAAAAATGAGGAAAATGTTTAATGCAAATGCAAAAAGGAAAAGCCTGCGAAAGTTTTGCGTTTGCTTTAGTAGTTGCGTATATATACTATATATGTGTGTGTGTGTGTGTGTCAATGCTGCATGTTTTGTCCCATTGTCGTGACAGAACTTAATTAAAGGCGCAACGGAGACGACAACCATTGCCTAGCATTTGTCAAGGACAACATTAGCCTTTGACTGACCTTGGCCTAGCAATGAAGTATCCTTTAACTTTCTGCTCAACTCTGTGGCAGCTCTGCTTCTAGTTGCTATTATCTGTGATTTTTTAGCTTACAGTCTGCTGTCAGCAAATGTCAGCAAATAAAAAATTTAATTAAATCTCTGTGTCTTGCTATTAACTTTATGATTGTTTGCTGGGCGTGCACTGAGTTGAAATTCAGTCAAAACCGCACCAGGTAAAAATCATATATACATATAGCGATATAAATATCGCTGGGATTGCGACACACAAATTCACAAGAATTTTAATAAATGTCAAGCTCTACGATCGAGTATGCTGTTTGCTGGCAAAAGTGATTGATTTATGTCACAATGTTTGCTCGCAAAGCCAAAGCAATGAATGTGCTTACTCTCTGACGATATGTACCTGACTTAAACAATAGCAGGTAACAATTCACTCCCCAACTCTCCTCGGCGTGTGTGTGTGTGATTTACAAACTATACGAAATTAATTTCAGCTTGATGCTCTGAGCAGATTGCATGCGAGTATATATAAAAAATGTAGTTGCTCATCGGTTGCAGTTATTACACTTTGAGCATGTCAAAATGTCAATTGTCAGACACAGAAACAAATTCGATTTGCGGTAGCGCATTTTGCGACTGCATTTCAGCGCTCCCAGCTCTAAATTCTCAGTTACCAATAGGCCAGGGTAACTGTCAAAGCATTGCGAAATCTTCAAGCCAACTGTCATAAATGTCGACATCATTAAAATGTCATAAAGTTGTGCGGGAGGCCCACCCAACTCACAGATATATATATATATTCTATCCTTTATAAAATACATATATTAAAGGAGAAGAAAGAGCAAGAGAAGGAGAGAGCAGAGAGAGAGAGAGAGAGAGAGAGAGAGAGAGAGGGTAGACACGTTTGCTAAAATGTGCAAGAATTTCGCGCACTTCCGTTACATTTCGCATCCTTTCTGGTTTATTTTCTGGCGGCGCTTCCTTTAGACAAACCGCTGCGGATGGAAGCAGCCAGCAGCCTGGCTGCACGGCACATCCAACAGGCCAGCATTGGGCGACCCACCGCAAGCTGAGGCAACGAAATGACAAAGCAAGTTGCAAAAAACTATTTCCCTTAAACAGTCACGCACACACACACACACTCACAGAAACACTCAAACACCCAGACTGACAATGAGCGTAAGAAGTTCATGAAAATTTCATTTGATGAAAATACTCGTACTCGTTCTTCAACTTGTATTTTTATGGTCACTGGCTGCGGGCTGTTGGCTGCTAGCTGCTGGGTGCTGGTTGCTGGCTGCCTCAGATGTGCCTCAGATGTGATGGCATTTAAAAGTTTCGAGTGTTTATGGCATAACAAGTCTATTAAAGTTTACCCCCCAATGGTCGTGTCAAATGAAGCGTTTACTGGTTTTCCTGTTCATTTTTTTCGCCTCCTTCTTGAGTGCAGTTTGGCAAGCGCGAACATTAATCATACGTACTGTGTGCGGCTGTTGGAAATTAAGAAAAAAAAAGGATAAGCGTAAATAAATCTGGCAACAATTCGGGAAAGCCATAATCGTTTGTTTAGACCCGCCTCAATTCACTGAATCCAGTCAATAAACACGCTCAAATCGAAGCCATTAAAATATATTTTGAGGGCATTTTATTTTGAAAGCTAATTAAGTGCGGCCATTAGATGTGGCGGACGACGCTGTTGCCGTGCCAACTGGCTGGCTTCCCTTCCTTAGTTCGATTAATGAGGCGCAACAAGCAGGCAACACACACACACATACACAAACACACACTCTCACTCTCACAGGTCAGAGGCGTGGCATCAACATTGAATTAAAGTTCAATTGGCCAAAGCATGCCAAGGGTCGTTAATAAAGCTACTAATAGCCGCCATCCGCCATGGACTCAGTGCAGAGTACAGAGAACTCTAAGGCTACAGTAACATATATTCGACGGTAAGAGGCAGAGTCCGGTTGGATAAGACGAACAAACAAGCGATTTTATTTAGGTGCGGATCAGAGTTTATTATGCGTGTCATGGCTTCTGCTTCAATGGTGACTGTTGCTGCTGCTGCTGCGATGCATGCAAGCTTATCCAATTCAATTTTTATTCTCATCCTCGGACAGATAGGGATCGTCATTCAATTTCTATGGGCTGTAAGCACACAAGCATTAGCAGAAGAGAAACACAAATATTATTTGATTTCTAGATCTTGTGCAATTATCATTACAGGGGCATAAAGTCAACGACACTGTATTTTTCCACTGGAAAAATTCAAATCTTGATCATTTTATCTATATCTGTGGAAGGATTTTTCGACGATGGAAAATCTTTTCTGCTAGAGCGTAAGCTAATTGCTGAAAGCCACATGAAAGGCGCAGCCCAGCGCGAATATTATTACGTTGGCCTCCAGCAAAAAAAAAACCTTGAGGATGTGTAGCGCCAAGAAAACAACCTGTCTGTTTCTTCGACTTTCGCTCTTTCTCTGTCTGACTGCCTTGAAAGATAGTAAGCAGATATGCAGCACTGAAATGCGACTCAATGTTTATTTACTTTGAAGTCGAATGCTTGAGAGCAGCAGCTGCCGTTTTGAAGTTGACCCCAAAGCCAACTGTTGATTTGAGCCAACTCGGGTTGGCTAATATCAACATTTGGCTAGCTGCTGGTGTCGGTTTTTCTGTCTGGCGGTCTGGAGGTCTGGAGGTCTGACGCCCTCCTGGCAACGGCTGCTTCCGACTGCGTCCCCCTCACAAACTTGTTGCTGAGGCTTCAAGTGCAAATGAGTTTGCTTTTGGCAATAAAATGCGTCACCTGTTGCCCTTCGGCCCGTCGCGACGGTTTTCCCACAAGCTGTTTAAAAAAATATAAAATAAAATACATCCGAAGCTAGAATGACAGTCAACTGAAATTAAATATTTGCGCGTCTGACATCCCAACTTGATGTTGATTGCTCATGCTCAACCTCAAAAAAAAAGAGAAATTAAAAAAGAAATACAAAAAAATAAAAGCAAAAGTCAGAGCAAGCTTCTATGTTTGTTTGTCAACATGATACCCTGTATCCAGTTGCAAAAGGGGAATATACCTACGCACTGTAATATTTGCGTTTTATTTTATGTCGTTTACATAAAAAACCACACAGACATAAACACACAAAAAGAGACAACAATTCAATTATCACTGCTGATTAAGCTGAATTGGCATACTTAATTTTATTGTTGGACTTTTATTGTCGCAACTTGAACCCTCATCAAAGAACGTCAATTGATGCCATCGCCCTAGTTGACATATTTATTTATGCACATACTTGTAGAGGTATTTTGATACCCCATTGATATCATAATTCAATTCATAATCTGACTACTTAGAATCCCTTTATGTTGTAAAACTCTGTTTTTCTAGTGTGGTGCATTTATTATTTGAACGGTAGCTAGAATGCTATCTTACTTTAAAGCAACAAATTATTTAGGGTTTTACAATCTACTATCATGAGGTTTATAGTTCCAATTCTTACCAGTCATTGTCCTGCAATTGTCACACACTTAATACAACAATACTACTCGATGCCTTAAACATTTAATTTCTGCTCGTGGTCTTTTGGTCTGTTTGGTTGCCAACATTGGTTGCTTTAATTGATAATTTGCAATTGACTAACTGAATTTAGTTATGTCCGTTTCTTGCAGCTTCTTTAAAGTATTTGACACTTGAAGATAAGGCTCAGCATTTAAAGTGGCTCATTAAAAAGTTTTCCGTTTATGACACGGACCTTTTAGATTTGCTTAAGGTTCAGGTCTGTCACAGTTTGTTAATTATAGAAGCAATTCAATTCAGCTGAGCCAATTCACGCAATGACAATGTCTAGTTATTGTTCTTCATCATTACTTGTCAATCAAATATTGTGCGCGGCATCCGAGAAACATCTGCTAAAGGTGCAAATTGTTGGTGACAGCCAGAGAAGGATTGATTGTCTTTTGAAAATTTAAGTGTCAGCATATAACTTAAATCTGCTGTTTAATTGAATTCTGTTCAATAATTGAAAATAAGTGCAATTGATATGATTAAATTCTATAAATACCCAATATTTTATAATACATATATCATTTTGCACCGAAATTAATTTCATAATTTTTTTATTATTTGAAAGAAATTCATAAACTATAATATTAGTTGTCAGCGTCAAATTGAATTGATGTACTTGCACGTAACATTTAAATGCAGGATATCAAGTTATTTCTAACTGAAGTTGTAAATTGCAAAATTAATTCAATATGTAAAGCATTGTTTTTCAATATTAAGCATTTCCATGATTGAGTAATAAAAAATCTACAAATATGTTTTGTTCACTATAAAATATTGCTACGTTGAATCAATAACAGCGAATTTCGAATTTAATAGCACCCCTTAAGCAATGTTTTAATTATTTTGCAGATGACTGTAACACAATGTAATTAAATGTTTTATAAAGACTACCAAAAATTAACTACTGCTAATGACATGTTTTCTGGCAACAATTATTTCCTGTTTCCTCAAAATAAAATTAAATGAAAATTACCTAATTAGGATATTCTTGAAACTATCAATGTAAGTATCTGCTTTTCATGATATCCGTTTAAAGTGACAACAATAATCAGAGGTGTGGTTAATGTGCAGTAATCGCATTTTTGTCTTTCAACTGTAAATACTTACATAAGTATTATTATTTTTGTATTTTATCAATTAAACGGCTTCCATTATTTAACTTTTTACGTTTGCATTGAGCTCTCGTCGCACGTTTAATACAATACTTTAACACATTTCCTGTTGGTGTTCTTTTTATTGGTGTTGTTATTTTTATTTTAACTGATGTTTAATTGTCAATTTGAGCTGCTGCCTGAAGGTTATGTATTACGCGTGGCATACGCAATTAATTGAAAATTTCAATTTGATGGCTCAGATAATAAATGAATAGTAAAATAGGGAAAGTCCATTGCAGCCAGTGGAGGACTTGCCACATCAATTATTTTGCTGCCAAGTGTAAGCTTTTATACTTTTCTCAGCGTTACGTGAGCTACGTTCCTGTTGCAACTCAAGCTTTAATTGATATCCAAGTGTCGTTCATGAATTTTACACATAACAGACCCATTGATGAGCTTATAATCACACCTTTCGGCATTTTCACATGCTATATAAAGCCATAGCTCAACAAGGGGATTTTTATTGGCCAACTGACAAGTATTGTGGCAAAATGTTTATTCGAAAATACTTTCCGACCATGTATGTGGCAGAGGATAGTGCGTCTACCAAATCGAGGAATGCAACATTGTATCTGCTGCGTTGCGTTTTCTTGATGGGCATAAGGACACCACCCAAGCGATTCTTTGTGGTCTACTGTCTGTGGTCTTTTGCATTGAATCTCTGCTCCACTTTCTATCAACCCATTGGTTTCATGACCGGCTACATTAGTCATCTGTCAGAGTTTACGCCGGGTGAGTTTCTCACATCGTTGCAGGTGGCCTTCAATGCCTGGTCGTGCTCCACGAAAGTGGTAATTGTCTGGATACTCGTCAAACGCTTTGACGTGGCCACCGGAATACTCGATGAGTTGGATATGATGCTCACCAAGCCCAGCGAGCGTAGAACAGTCAATCGATCTGTCGCCATTAGCAATCGCATATTCTTCTTCTTTATGACGGTCTACATAGGCTATGCCACAAGTACCTTTATCAGTGCGATTATCATGGGCAGACCGCCGTATCAGAACTACTATCCTTGGCTGGATTGGCGGGCCAGCAAATGGCAGTATTGGTTGCAAACGGGCCTCGAATACTTTGCCATGTTGGGCGCCTGTTTCCAAGACGTCTGTGTCGATTGCTACCCCATTAATTTTGTGCTGCCGCTGCGAGCTCACATGTCCAACTTTGCGGACCGTTTGCGTAATTTGGGCAGCGATCCTAACGAAACTGCCAACGAGCGTTACGATAAACTAGTGCAGTGCATCAAGGATCACAAAGTCATATTGCGGTGGGAGTGTTCGGTGAATGTTCATTGACTTCGAATACATATTTAAATTGTACTGCAGTTTTTGCGACAATCTGCGTCCGATGATAGGGGGCACCATCTTTGTGCAGCTCTTGGTTGTGGGTCTCGTCATGGGCTTCACTCTTATCAACATTGTCAAGTTCGCAGACTTCGGCTCTCGAGTGGCGGCGCTTTCTTTCATGTCAGCTGTATTACTGGAGACAACGCCGTTTTGTACGCTTTGCAACTACCTCACAGACGATAGCCTCAAGCTGGCGGATGCCCTTTTCGAATCCAATTGGATTGACCAGGAGAAGCGGTACAAAAAAACATTGACACACTTTTTGCATAATCTGCAGAAGCCAATTGTTTTCATGGCCGGAAATGTATTCACCATTTCCGTGGCAACGAATTTAACCGTAAGTAAATTAGCTTCAAAATGAATTGAAAGCTCTCAGAGAATGATTAGAATTTGCGCAGCGATAACCTGACTCAATTCATTTCGTTTTCTTTAGGCCAGTAAATTTTCGTTCTCTGTTTTCACATTGGTGCAAAATATGGATGTAGCAGAAAAACTGGCTAAGCTATCGAAGCCACATGATGATTAGGCTCGAACAATTGCCCTGAAATATGTTTTTCATTTTGTTTAGTTCTAGTAACAGGTGTTATATTCAAACATTCCATCAATATATTTGATTATAAGATTGAGTATTTATTCAAATGTATCACTAGAAAACATGGCATAATTTATAGCTCAAAGGCCGATGAAATTGCGATAGGACACAACATTTATTTTTGTGAAAAAACTATTTGTATGTGTATTGCAAAATTTTAGCTGGTTGCACCAATACATAAGCTGATTAAAGAATTCTAGCAAACAGTTTGATGTTCGAATATTAAATTATTAAATTTAGCCTTAGAAATAGACGAGTATTTATTACACTATATGCACAGAGTAACTTTTGTATCACTTGCTTAACAACAAACAGCAAAACAATAAATAATTGATCCAACTGCATCCAATAAATTTTAATCGGTTTTAAATTTATCTGCAATATTCATTTGCTTGGTAATGGTGATGACCGAGAAGGCGAATTTGGCAACCTGTGGGAAAATGCACATAATAATAATCATTATGCTGTGGCTGGCGGGGTGGCGGAAAGCGATTGGTTGTGCTTTTGTTTGCGACTTACGCTTATGTTGCTGCTCATTGAGATTTGGATGATGCCGCCAGCAATGAAGACGATGGGCTGCTGCACATTGTGTAGAAAATACAATAGAGTCGACTGGTATCGCGAGCTGGAATCTATCCAATTACTTTGAAAAAGGGCGTGCGAGAGGGCCTCGCAGTCATCCATAATGAGGTTGCAGGTATAGCAGAAGGGGAACGTCTGCAGCAGTATGGTGATGACAAACAAGAACGATGCAATGCCTGCCCAGATATCCGAGAAGAAGAACACATTGATCAACGTGAGCCCCAGGACGACGCCAATCAGCAGGAACTGCGTGAATATTGTGCCCGATATCACAGGTCTAATCAAAGCGCAGTATCTGCAGTGCAAGAGAGTAGAGAGACGATTTCATTAATACAAGTAATCGATCAGCTGCTCAAGTTAACTTCACTTCAAGATTAGCTTGTGGTCGAGCACACAGTTGACCAGCTCCTCGTAGTTCTCGTCCTCGCTCATGTTGGTATCCGTGCGTAATTTGCGAATGCGTTCCTTGAGTATGTCCATATGAGTGCGCAGAATAAGTGTGTAGACCAGCGGATAGGTGTCCGAGAGCTGATCCTGCAGCACAGCACCCGACATGACGATATACTCAAACGTCGAGGCAATCCACAGCTTCAGTGTGCCGTCGTGCCAGTCGATGAAGGGATTATACAGCTGCCATGGCGGACGACCGCTTAACACAGAGCTGAGAAACGTGGAGCCCGCAAAGCCGCAGTAGACGAAGGTGAAGATTAGGAATGCATGATTGCTTCTGGCCACCACACGATGGATTTTCTCGCGCTCCTCGTTGCTGGTGCAGCGTACATCCAGCTTGTCCAGCAATTCCCTAGCCTGGACGAGGCGCCAGAGCTGTGAGTAGGTGATGGCCACCTTCACCGACGATCCATAGGCATTGATGCCCACTTGCAGTGACGTGAGAAACTCGCCTGGCGTAAACAACTTGATCTGCGTCATGTAGCTGCCGAGAAAACCAAGTGGCAGATATGTGGTGCACCACACAAACGTGGTCACCGTCCAACAGAGATAGACATAGCGCCAGATGCCCGATTTTGGCGGTCGCCAGCCAATGAACTTCATGGCGCGATACAAGTAGATGCAGCCATCCTTGGAGTGCACCTGCTCCGTCAGGGGCGCTGGCTTGATGAGCTTGAAGACCATTTCAGGCGGGATGCCATCCGTTTGTGACGCTGTCGAGCGAACGTCCAGCGATTTATATAGCTGCTTAAAGGTCTGCGGTCAAGTGATATTTTTGGGCAAGTCTGCTGGTTAAGTTTTCAATTGAGTCGAAAAGTTTTGGTGCCATCAAGTTTGTCAAGCAGTTTGCTGCCAGTTGTTGAATTATTCACTTGAGAAATGTTTCGCTTGGCCCCGTTATGTTTAATTAACAGAGCGAAGTGCAGGCCCGGCTTGATTAGCGCTGCACTGCGACTAATTTGTGTAATTTCCAAGGCGCATGTTTCATATTTCCACATGTTGGCTTTCCGGGCTGCATTAATGATGTGATATGCGCGTCGCCACAGTGCCACACGAAAACTTGTCCAAACTGCGACATTTCAAAGCGCAAACACACGCTCACATTGAAAGAAAGAAACGAAAGAATAAATACGCATAGGCAGCATGTGCCGGCTGCACGATATGCATCTAAATTGTGGCAAATAAGTTTTCAATTTTGAGCTGAAAACAACGAGGCTTCTTGTCGCGCTTTGGCCTCGAGCGAAACATTTCATTTGCATGTGCGGCCAATAAACTTTTAAGGCGTGGCTCTGGCGTGTGCCCGGCATGGCCGAAGGTTCATTCTGCTGATATCATTAGCAGGCATCTAATATTCAAGGCTGTCGTCGGTTCGTCCTGGGGGATTGCTATGCTGCCAAACAATACAACATGATGAAATGGACGCTAATCGCTCCCAAGTCAAATTCGCATTTGGCTTTCAAGTTTCGCGCTATTTTTTTTTTTGAGCAGTTATTAAATTTGCTCGAATGATAGCGAACAAGCGTTTTGCATAATCAGTTTTAAAGCTAATAAATACAGAGTGCGCTTGCGAGTGTGTATGGGTGTGAGTGTGTATGTGTGTGTGTGTGTGGGTGAACATGTGTCATGTGTTGTGGGTGTTGTATCTTAGTATCTGCTGCTTGACATTGCTGTGGAGCTTTAATGAAAAATATGTTCGCAGAGTGTTATTAATATTCCTCAGAATGTCTGGCGTTTGACACATGTTTTGTTGTCGTTGTCGTTGTCGCAGTCGCTGTTGTTGCTCTCATACCTCGACTATTGCCACTGTACCGGCTGCTGTTGATCCTGGAGCAACTCCTGTTACTGCTCCTGCTGTCTTCGTATAAAAGTTGACATTTTTTTTCATTACTTCAACGTTTCAATAGAAGCAACAGCAGCCAGCAACCAGCAACCTGCAACCAGCTGTCAGTGTGTGTGTGTGTGCGTTGTGCACAAAGAAATCGTGTTGTGACCAAAGCAGCCCGTGAAGCAAGGGCAAGGATAATCTTTTGTTTGCCATTGTACAGCTCACACTTCAGTTCTTTCTAACATTCAACTTCAGGTAAGCATATGCTGAAGCTCAAGCTGCCGTTCCCGCTGCTGCTCCTGCTGCTGTTTCGGGTATAATATATATGTATATATATCTGTTGTTGCCTCACTTATTTGCTTGCATACATACATAAACGCATGCTCTCATATGGGGTTCACAGTACACATTATGTCTGACAGCGCAGCTTACGTGCTGACGTGTTATAGAATTTGAACAGAATTTATGCAGAGTAATAAACCAAGTGGGGTTTTCCGACGAAGGGTCAGCCCTCGTTGGCCGCATCTGTCTCGGCCAGAAATTAATTTTGGACCTCAGCTCAGCTCGAGTCGAGTCGAGCGAATCAATTAAGCCATTTAATGTAGCGCAAATGGCATTTGCCTATGTCCTCTGTAGTTGGTCAGAAACAACAGCATGTCTGCCATCTCCCTCACTTTAAATATATGGCACCAATTCTCATCTCTCAGCTTTAGTCTGCAGTGCACAGAGCTCGCTGTTCACAGTTCGCAGTTCGCCGTTCTCTGCCTAATTGCAGTTGGCGTGTGTCTTTTTATACCTTTCATGTGTGAGACACCAACGTACTGCGTGCATTTAATATCATCAACGAGTCATTTATTATCGCTTGACGTATTTATTTTAATTAACGGAAATTAATGCCACACTGCGCAGCTGTGCGAACATGTTTGCACTTGCTTACACACATTTCGGCTCACTGTCGAGCGAGGCGGATGAGATGGGAGGCAACGGCTTTCCTCTCATCTCGCAGCTCAACAAACACCTGGCGATAGCCAAGCAGACGCAACAGACACACACATGAATGCACAGCACTCTGCCTCTAAAAGGATATCCAGTTGGGATCTCAGCAGAGAGAAGCCAACACACGCACACCCACGACCCGGAGACGTGTCAATCTGTTTTTGATATGTTCCAAATTAATGGAGTTAACATCGAGTGGTCTATGCTCTGGGAATTCGGAGGGTAAACCCAGCCTGGGGAATAAATAGACAAACAAACTGTTTGCATACCATTAGTTAATGTTTATTTTATACATTTCTTTTTAATAACTTTTGTGTCGTAAATATGCTGAAATAGTGAGCCAAGAAAAAATTTCAAACTTGCTGTCCATTTCTATCGCATGGAAGATAACAAGTTGCCTCCATTTGCATACGAGTCGAAAAGAACTCATCCATACAACTGTGGCAAGACGCAGTTGCTGCCTCTGCCACTGTGCTACTGCTGCTGCGAATTATTCAAAATCATAAGCGTGCAACTGAAATGAGCTAAAAGAGATTAGGGCGAAAAAAACAAAGACTCCACAAGAGCTGCAGTTGTTGAGCGTATCGGTTTATTATACTAATTCAAATTTGTAACAATAATAAATAATAGTTGACTGATTTCCTCTCTCGTATAATAATTAAGAGAGTAAAAAATATGTTGCCTTTTGTTTAACATTTTTATACATTTTCAAAAGTCTGGCAGACTCGTTTTCCCTCGCAGCTACAGCGTGGAAAGCGAAAACAAAACTTAAAATAAAATGTTACATAACACAGAGCATAAGTATAAAATGCTTAGAATAATTTCGCAGCCAAGCATTAAATTAATTTTTGTATTTTTTCAACTAAACGTTAGAAGAAGTAAAAAAAAAACAAAAAAAGTACGAATGGAAAATATAAAATAAAATAAGAACATAAATGCACTTTGGTGGGTTCCTCGGTACAGTGGGAATGTAAGTGTGTGTATGAGTGTGAATGTTGCGAATAAAATGATGATGAACAAAATTCCCCAAAGCAGCAAGCGACCCTGAAGCACACACACAGATACACGCACCAGAAGAACATATGTAGATGGATATGTTGGTGTGCGGGTCCGGGTGCGAGTGCGTGTGTGTGTGTGTGTATGAGAGCGAGTGTAGACCAGGGTCATAAATGCCATTATTATTTGTAAACATTGCGACAGCGAGTGCCCCAAATTGTTAACTTTGCTACAAGGTCGCGTATACACACACTTACACACTCACACACTCACACACAAGCATACAGAAGTACGAAAAACAACAACAAACAAACAGAGAAACAAACAAAAAATAACAAGAGTGGCGCATAAAAATCTACACGCACACACATGTGCAACATTATGCTAGACAACACACAAACTTTTAATTATTTCTGCGTCTGGGCGGCTCGCGAGTGTACGCCTGTGTGTGTGCTGAGTGTGGTGTGTTATGTGTATGTGTGTGTGAGCATATGTCTCCCCTTTGACATACATGAACAAATAACAACATGAACATTTAGTGTCGCTGTGGTGCCAAAAATTGCTTGACCCAAATGTAATCAGGTAATTTGTTCGGCACTGTCAATATTTACAGAACAGACTCGCTCTCGCATATTTGAAGTTCATAACCATTTTGTAAGTTATTAAATACACACACAAGGCAACCACACACACACACACACATGCACACACACAGTCGCACACATTGCTTCATTCTGTGTGAAAGCACACCTCAGCCTGGCTCTGATTTGCCCTGGGCGGGCATTGACTGCTGTGCAAATATTGCATGCTTAGACCGAGCCTCAGTGTTGCCTGCCAATCAGCCTGCCAGCCTGCCAGCCTGCCCGTACCTCACTCACTTGCTTGCTCGCTCAATCAGTCAGTCAGTCAGTCAGTCAGTCAGTCCGTATGTCCGTAGGTCCGTCCGCCTGTCTGGCAGACAGACAGCCAGTCAGTCAGTCGGCTTTAGACAGCAGTGAAAGTAGTACAAAAGAGCAACAAACAAAATTGATTTAATAGACCTACATTATGCGGGCGGGCAACATGCCTACTTTACCATGTGTATATTGTAAAGGAATGAATGCCTCATGCCGTTTGCCTTCTGCCACATACTGTGAGCCCATATGATATGATGGGAAAAAAGCATTTGGAAATCATTGTTCAACCTGTCAATATGTTTCTGCTTGTTGAACTAAATCAAATACACTGCACCCTATCACAATAGTAACTCTACAATTATAAATTGCATTTAAATCGCATTAATTGACTCTTTTGTGCACAGACACGCACACAGTTATCCAGTTGTTTTATTTGTTACTCCATTTCCATATCAACGACTTTGATTTCACGAGTGATTTCTATTCATTGGGCATGTGAATTTCATTGCATATCATTCGCTGCCTGTTGTGCTTTGTATTCTGTGACAAATTACGTATACGCAATATATATGTAAGTTGTTACTTCCATTCATGGGCTAACAATAGCGTCAGATAATTGAATAATGTATACTCCGAGTTCAGATCAGTTCAGTTGCATGCATGAACAGCTGGGAAGTATGCTACAAAGTAGTTGTGCTTTAAAAAGCTGCAGCATTTTTGCACTTTAGCTCTTAATATCATGAATTTACTGCCTTTTAATTATTCCAAATAAATGAGAAACATATTAAATTGTGTATAAATTATTTGACCGCAATATCGATTCCTTATTCAGCCACTGTTAGGTTGTTTGGCAACGCTTTTCGACTAAATAAATTAATACTTTGCATTGTAATAGCTATAAACCTTTCAATATTGTGTGATACATATATTAACACTGCAGGGTGCCTCTTTGTGATACTGTTCTAGAAAATATGGAATGTTTGTGTATTGTAAATTAAACTAAAGATTTCCTTAAGTAACAATATTGCAAGTCATTAGTTGATGTCTCAAATTTATAAGATTTGGCGTGAATGCTGTTGACAATTATTAACTATAATATATTTGTGTATTTGGAATAGACTCTTCTGCCTCTTAGTTAATCCTAAGGCGATATGACTGATAGCTACTTGGAACGTATTATTCATTCATTTAACTTCATTATTTCGCAGCACTCGCCTATAGAGATAGGACTGAGCTTGGCTGGCTTCGAGCCTGACAATTTGTTTCCTGTCCTCTAACACGTTTGTACACAATTCGATTCAGTGTTGCTATTGGGATTTGCGTTGAACTCTATGTACATGTAGTTGGAGTATGGCTGCAAAAATAGTAGGCAACATTTTTCAATTGAAAAGAAAAACTACATTCAGTTTACAACAAAACATTACACTGATAGTGCCGAATGGGGTGTTACGATGAGGAAGGGACAAAGTGGAGGCGGAGGCGGAGGCGGAGGATATTGGGATGAGGAGGTGTCAGACACGAAATGATTTCAAACGTGGCTGACGACAAAAGTTAAACGAGGTCAAAGTGTATGAATCCGATTCCAGCATATTGACCGTTGACTGAATGGCTGGCAAACATGCGAGCCAACAATCGCCAGCAACAGCAACACTAACAACTAAAAAAGGATCCAATAGCAGTGCCAACTTTCTGTCTGGCTGGGTGGTTGGGTGTGTCTATGTGGGTGGGATTTGTATCTGTGAATTTGTTTGCCTTTGATTGTATGTTGGCATTATTTATTGAGCAGCAGCAATGATTAAATTTCAATAAAACGAAATGAAAATGCATTTTGAGTGACTGGCAAATTACAGGCCCATTATAATTTCCCCGCATTTCATCTAGGACTGTCTGATTGTCTGTCGGTTGGCCGCTGCCGTTGTCGTTGCCAGTAGCAGAACTATCAATGTTGCAAGTTTTTAATATATTTTACGTCTTTGCCCAATTCTTTTGCAATCGCCGCAGCTTCCTTTTACGACTACTTTGCTGCGTATGCCGTCTCCTTCGTTGTGGTCTCGATGCCCGCCAAAGCGCTCATGCAAAAGCAATTTCCTGAAGTTTTTACTCACCGCACACACATACACATGACTCGAGGATATAGTCACAGATACAGAGACAGACAGACAGATAGTGAAACGTACGTACGCAGGACGCGACCTCACTTGAAACGCATTGGCCAACTTGGTTGGCGTTGACTGCACGACACTCGACAGCATTCGAAAACCAATACGACTGCGATTATGCGGCTCTATGAGTGTACGTGTGTGTAAGTCCATGTCTCTCTCTGTGTGCATGTGTGTGTGTGTGTGTCTGTGTGCGTGTACACGGATGATGTGGGTACTGCGCGCATACTCAAACTTACAAATTGCACGCTGTAAGTAAGAAATCATTGAGGTTGGTCGCCACACTAATGGAAAACGACAAGCGGCATGTGGGCAAACGTTTTGCCGACCTCCGCTTCCCCACGTCGTTCCACGCCCCCCTTTTGACCCGTTTTTACGGACTTCGCATCGCATCGGAACGGAACGCAGTGGCTGCAAACTCCTTGGTCTTCATGCCCACTACTCGCACGTAGCCGGATGTTGCCGAGCGATAGTTTTCGTTGATGTTGTCGTTGTCGCTGTCGCTGTCGCTGTCACTGTCAGCTCTGTGGGCTGTGCGGACTGCGGGTCAAGTTTACTTCACGTTTGGGTTTGGTCACCGCAAAAGTTTAGCTGCTAGTTGCGACATGGTCCTGTCATTTCATAGCCCTACTCCATAGTGCCTCCTGCCGTTCGCATACGATGCGTGCCCGCGTGCTGCCTACAGCATTATAGGATCAATTTCTTTGAGGCACTGATTTGCTGTCTTTGCTACAGTTTGCAACTCTGGCAATGACCGCTGTCCCGCTGTGTCTAGCATCGAGGAAAAAATCTGTCATTAATGTGCTGCTTTAATTGTGGGATATGCAAGGCTTTCAGCTGGGAAGTGCTGCAACTGTTGCAACAGTCGTCAGGCTGTCTGCTTTTGTTGGCTTAATTAAATGGGTAACGCAATAAGCACGTGACATTACCAAAGTAAACGTAATTTAGAATTGTGACACACTTTGAGCGTACGGTTCAAGCGCATACCACAAGTCAAAGAGAGGACGCCAAGTGGTCAAAAGAGAATCAAAAGAGAACTGGAATTGAATGCGCACTGGAAATCGTGTAGCCTACTTTGGGGCGCGCATCAGCTGTCAACTGAAATGAAAATGAAACCGAAACTGACCTGCAAAGCTTGCAAAGCTTTCATTGCTCTCTCTTACTCTCTCTCTCTCTCTCTCTCTCTCTTCTCTCTCTTTTTGGATGATTAGTGCGCAAGTCTGACGCTCGCTTCCAGCTGTCAGACAGACACGAAGTTTGTGCCTGCCGCACGGGCGTACACCGTTTTGTCGTTGCCCTCATCGTTGCTTGCGCTAGTCGTCGTCCTCGTGGTTGTCATCATCTTCGTTATCCCTAGCGCCATCGTCAGATGTGTGCGGCCACAGCAGAGCCAGAGTGTCCTTTTCAGTTCACTTCGTATACTCGTTGAAAGCTGTACACGCTACGGAAGCCACGGCGTTTGTTTTCTCCTCAAACTTCAGAAAAACGGTTGTCATTAAAACAACAACGGCAATAACAACAACAACAATAATAATAATAACAACAGCAACAATTTGAAACAATTCGAAGAACTTGGCACAACACAAGACGCGTCTTTGCCGCCGGCAAAATCGGATTCAGAGTGGAACAACAAAAAAAAAGCGAAAATAAAAAGAAAGTAGGCGAAGAAAAGCTGAAAATAAATTTCAATAGAGCCGCCAAAAGTTCATGCCCCAAGTTCAAAACAAAAGGCGGCGCTCGTGTGTTTGTGTGCGTGAACCCCTCTGTGTGTGTGTGTTGTGTGTGCAAGAAAGTGGTGCCGATGCGAGCTGGCAAATATCCTTGTTTATCCTTGAAAACGCATTTGTGCGCGTTGAAAAATTACTGTGCAAGTGAAAGTCAGCAACAAGGCGGAAAATTCGCCAACGCGTCAAGCGTCTTCTCCGTCTTCTATGCGTGTGTGTGAATCTGCCTCGCACAACAACCACAAACATTTGCATCTGCCGAAGAGAGACTGAAAGACGATAGTTGCATCAACGTCAGCGGGTGCTTTAAATGTTGCCGCTGCTGCTCGAGAGATTGTCAGGGCAAACTGTGAGCACAACTAAAAAGTTGGCAGTTGGCAGCAGCGACAAAAAGTGAAAGCAAAAGCGAAACGCATTGCCGGAAACGGAAGGAAGCCGAAAGGGACCAGAAGGCAACGGCAACAACGGTACCAGCGGCATCAACGGTATCATCACAAGCGAAGCGGCAGCTGCAACGTCAACGTTAACAGCTAGCAATGCGCCATTGCTGCTGCTGTATTGTTGTTTTGTTAGCACTTTGACCCAAATCGCATGCAACGCGCGTGTCTCGCACTCCAGTGTTAGTTGGCGTATGTGTGTGCGCATCTGTGTGCGTCCGTGTGTCTATGCATGTGTGCGAGCTTGTGTTTGTGCTTGTGAGTGTAAAATGCATGACCGATAAGCGCAGGTGTCATTGCCGTGACAAAGTTCCGTGTGAACAACATATAAAAGTCGCGCCAAGCGCTTAAACATAAAACAGCGGAAAAGCAAAGAAAAAGCGTGCAAGAGAGATAGGGCGAAAAACAAGGATTAAAGGATACTACGTAGATAAACAAAATCTGTTGTATCAACTCTCCCTCCTCTCTCGTTGTGTTCCGGCGTGTGTCCAAAGTTGTGTCTGCTGACAAGGCTTAGCTGCATCTCACGGCGAAACAGCTGCCACATTTCAGCCCAAAGGAGTCGAAACGGCAGCCAGGACAGTTCGTTGCTCGCTTCTCTCACATGTGAGTTTGACACCTGTAAAATGTATGACTTTTATTTTGCAGCCATCCTCTTAACTTCGCAGCTCCTCCTACATCGCCAGGGCTCATTCCTCAGCATTTTTATGAGAGATTTGAAAGTTTGACATTCGTTAGTTTATGGCCAGCGGCAGCATGTTAACTTGGCTTACCTGTCACAGCCACAAACACATTTCACATTTCACAATTTACATTTTATGCTTCACATTTACGGCAACATAAATAAGTGTCATTCTCCCGCTTGTGTGGCACGTATCTTATCATTTATTTTCATTGCCATACAAATTGTAGACTCAACAGCTGAGGGCCATAAAAATGGTTAACCATTTGGCTAGCTACATTGTTTATACTTGTAATTATTTTGCTATTCAATCCAATAGTAAACATTAAAAGCTATACATAATTTACTTTAAACACATGCTTCCTTTGCTTTGTCGTACTTGTTGTTGCTTTTTTGTTGTTGACCTTTTTCTTGGTCTTAAATCCTTTTTAGGGTCATTGTGATGCCCAGTTATTTATACACTTTTAAGCGCATTGATGTTTTTGTCAGTGTAAATCCTGCGAAGCTGTCCAACATTTCTTTCCTCTAAGGTATTTACGGAATATTTTCAACTTTGATGGAATTATTTTCTATCCATTTTAAATATTTGATAATATCTCAAGTATATTTGGAAGTAATGACTATGATATTGATTGTTGCTTATTAAATACTTAAAAGCTTATTCTAATCACGTCAGACACGAGATTTTGTATATATAATTGGAAGGCAAGCCTGAAATTGAGTTATTACACTCTGATTATTTGTCAATTATTCGTATTATTTGTAAGCCATTTATTAAAGATATTTTTATCTACAATCTCGTTGGCAACATCTAAGTACGTATTTTTGTCAGCTCCCAATAAATAGGTTGAGAGAGAGTGAACAATTAGGCGAAGGCTTGAGACAAGCAATAATTTGAATATGTGGATATTTGAGTCTTGAGTGCATTTCGCAGAATAAATTGTGGAAATTATTGAAGCTTCCCTCTGAGTTAATCAAAATCAGCAACGTTTGCTATGGCGTTTAATTATTTTGGTCGAAACGTGACATAAACAAGGCCAATGCGATTATGGCAACTTAACGCAGCAACAGCCGCACGACTAAGCGCTATTTAGGGGCGAAGGTTGGTGGGCCTTCACACAAGAATATGCAGATGGCATCCACATCTATATAGCGACGGTTTCTTAATGAAATGACAAAATGAAAACACGGGAAAATCGCTGGGAAAATGCCAAATATTTGCGTATGCCCAGGAGACACAACGCTAATGGCAAAAGTCGTCGCGTTGCGTCGCGTCGCGTTACGTTGCGTAGCGTCGGTGATGGCGATAGCGATGGCGGTGGTGAATACGTGAGGAGTTGAGACCGTTGCTGGCAAAGCGACAGTTGCGATGAGCAAATCAACCAAGTGTGAGTGGGACGTGTGTGCGAGTGTGTGGCAAGGCAACGCTCTATGTGTGTGTTTGTGTGTGTGTGTGTGTGTGGTGCAAGAAAGCAATTAAATATATTTCCGCTTCGATGTCAAAATTAATGTGAATTTGATATTTGAAAGCCTGCACGCACAGGGACACGCACAGCGGCTAGGAGCCGAGGACGGAGGGGCGGCAATGATGGAGGTGGATTGGGACATGTCTGGGCGTGGCTGGCTGACAAGATGCCTGGCTATGTCAACGCTTGACTGTCAGGCATTTAACGAGGCCATGCAGTAACCTTTCATTGAAAATGGTCGACGGAGAAGGCTCCCTCTCTGGGCTCGGGGCGCTGTGCGCTGGTCTCTGGGCTGAGCAGCAAAGCGCTTCAGCACCTTGAGGGTTCACCACGTTAACATGCTAAATATGGTGACGCCTTTGGGTCGTGTCGGGTACCGTTGTCAGTTGTTTTTGTGCCTGGCAGTGTGGGGGTTTCTGTCTGGACGTTGACACAAATTTCTAGTGGCATGCCAAGCCATTCCCGTCGGGAGGGGTTCCTAGTTGAAGGAGCCATGTACTCTCGATGTGTGTGTGTGCGCGTCGAGTGTCGGGTCGGCTCATGTAATTGCTAATGAGTGGGCCACTAGGCGTATGCGTAATATACGTTCCATCGCCTTAAACGTCGACGTCATAGATAAAGCTTAAAAGTCAACTTGCTGACTAAACAACTTGGGGTAACTATTTAAATTCGACTACTACTGTAAAAAGAAAACAAACATCGAGCACTTTTTGCTCAACTTCTGCACAGATTGTTGTCTTGATTTGATTGTGTATGCGCCCATGTGTGTGCTTTCTTGCTTGTAAGTGTGTGTACGTGTGTGTGTATTCAGGACAGTTGACAGTTTTTGTCTTGTCTAGTTATTTATGCAAAATATCTACAAGCATAATAACAATGGCAAATAAAAAGCAAACAATATTTAAATAAAGGATTATCAAGACAGGCCAACTAACTTTGCCTGCAGCAAAAGCATCCATAGCAACATCAACAGCAATGGCAACGACAACGGCAACGGCAACGGCAACGGCAACGACAACAACTCAAGCAAAGCATGGAAATGGAAAAGCGTTTGGGACATTGCTTTTGACTGAGTCGTTTCTTGGCTTCATTTGCCATGGCTAGCTGCCTGTCAGAAGCTCTCTCTTTTGCTCCATGTCGCCCTGTTCTAGAAATACGAGCAGCAGTATCATAGCCAGTGCGTAGACTGGCTGGCAGCCTGCTGCGTCCTGTCTGTCTATGTCGCCGCATATTTTATACACTCTTTCTTCACCAATGCCCCATGAGTTCCCCGAGCTTCGTTCGTTCGCTGTCTTAGCTATTGTTTCTGTTTTGCTGTTTTTAAATTCATTTTTATTCATTAGAATGTGCTCGCTTATTGCACGAGATGATGTCATGTTAACATCGCGACTCATCGTGCACGTACAACCAGTTATTATGCTAAGCATATGGGTCTCAACACAGCCAGACACTCTGGCCTGTCGTCCCGTTTAAGCATAAAATCACATATGAATCCATATGATCTGACATGACGTCGTGTATTCGCATCATTCTTGATTCAATCGCTCGCTTTGATTTGCTTAGCAGACTGTTAGATGCGCCTATCCTTTCAATTTCCATTCGAATTGCCATTTCGCTTGCAATTTCAATTTCCATTCCATATGCATGGCTTGGCTTACCCATCGAGATGGCCACTGTTGCAGCTTTTCATTGCGATTGCCAACTTTTAATTTCCATTTATATTTTGGTGACTTTCGCCAAGCTGATGCTGGGCTTATCGTCTGGGCTGCATCCATTTGGCCAATGTGCCATTGTGCGCTGCAGCTGGTGCTAACTGTGAGCAGGGGGCCCGTATTGTGCCGTTCTTGCTGCCGATCCTTTTGCAGATATATATTGCCAGCCTTTAATGCTTTCCATTTGATTGGGTGCAGTTATTCGAATGACCATTTTTTAATGCTTTTTCTTTTTGGCAGACTTATCGAGCGTGAATGTTTTCAAACGTTCGCTGAGTCGCACTTTAAACGGCCATACAATAATTTATTTTATATTCAATTGAAAGCATAATCGTGTAGTCCACGCTTTAAACGGGGTGTATACTTAATGTCTACTTAGCAGCAAGCCAGGCAACCCAGGCAGCGAGTCAATTCAAAGTGAGGCAGCTTACGAAATATAGCAAGTAAGACGGCTGTCAGCCTTTTATGACTCCGCTTTTGGGAAGTGAAGCTCTCGCTTTAGCATTTCAACTATGCCATAAACATTTATAGAGTAATGAGGCAATTAAATTTACATTGCGCTTAACAAATTAAGCTCGTAATGAGGACTTGGCATAATCAAGCCGTGTTGCTAACTTGCCCCCTTAACTGCGTTTAATACAGATGTACCACAGAGCACAGATGACATCTAATCGATGTCGTCTTCAGTGTGGCCTTGTGCTGTCCAGAGGTCTGCTCTTCTCCTGTGTGTCTTGTATCGAATGCAGGTAATCAATCAGGCTCAGGTCGAACGGGTCGAAGAGGCTACAGCTGCTGTTGTTGTAATCCATTTAACATTTACCATTTGTGTTAGGCTTGTTTGACAGTCGAGTTTTGTTTCGATTCAGCTTAATTATTGAATATCAGATAATTATGCTAAGCGCGTGTCGCCGTCTCAATGTGATTTATTTCCATCTCTATCCCTATCTGTAACTCGCCGTATATGTGTGAGTGCGTGTTTGTCTCTGTGTGCTAGAATTGTCTGTGTGTTTTACCTTGAAATCCGAACATTCTATTAGCACAAAATGAATTATTAATAAGTGTGTCAGTGGTGGTCTGGCTAACAATGTGTGTGTGTGGAAAACGTCTACGCACATAAAATGGGGCGTATACGTAATATACAAACTTGTGTACAGACTGTGCAAAGTCATTAAAACCTGTGACAGACATGAAAATAGAAACAACAGGACAACTCGGGGCTTACCTTTAACAGATACACTAAAACACACACACACACACACTCTCAAGCTTTTGCGAGGCACTAAAACTTTAGGCTTGTTTATTTAGGCGTTAGAGTTACTGGAGGTGGTGCCTCAGTTGGCCTGCGGTGTTGGTGCTAGTGCTGGTGTTGCTGTTGTCTGTTGTTGAGCTTTGTGCTTAAGCAGAAAATCATTAGTTAAAATACGCAAATATCTCTAACGTTTTTATTAGCCGAGCAAAAAGTAATTGCCCACAATTAGGGCTTAAATTGTATGGCCATAGAGAGACAGCTAACTGCATTGCCGTTGTCCTAAGCACACAACACTAACAGCAACAGCAAGGGCAGCAGCAACAAAGTCCTAGAATGGAGGCAGAGTACGTTGCCAGTTCCAGTCCCTGGAGGATTAAGCAAAGCGTGAATACGTTTCTGCTTGCTCGTTAACTAAGAATTACCCCATGTAGCAGTAGCACACAGTAACACACATACCCATACATTTCCTCATCTATATGCATCGTATTCTTTTTTGTTTTTTCCCAACCTGACTCCTGGCCAAAACACTTTGCCTTCTGTGTGTCTTTGCATTTCGTTTACTTTGTGTTTTTATTGAAGCCATTTTCGGGAAAAACAGAACAAACGGCAGCACAACAACTGAAACTGTCTTTCTCCCTTCTTCTTCTACTGTCACTTCGAGTTCGACTTCCTCTCAGCTCTTATTTCTACGCTCCTTCTTCATTCTTTTGTTGTCTAACAACGTTTTACATACAAATGCGCCTTGGATTTTGTTTTCAGCGTCCAGTTCAGTGAAGCAAATACTTATAAAGATGGATATGCTTATATAAGCCCCATACATATTCCGATTAACACTGATTTTCTTTTTACATATATATTCTTATTTCTTTATATATATGTAAATATATTTTTTTATTTATAATTTTACGTTGCGATGCGGACACACATAATGGCATCGACACGAAGCTGATCATGACTCGTAGAATATAGCTTATAGCTTTTTCTGTTCGCTCGTGCATAATCGAGTTTCTCTTCTATTTTTTTTTTTTTTTGTTATGTTTGTTGGCTTCGTGTCTGTGCTTTGCATAAAATACTGCAAAAATGAATTTGAATTTTCAATTGAAATTTACGGCACTGCAGCGTTGACCGTACAGCAAACAGGACACTTGACAATTATTGTTGGGAGCATTCAGAAAAATGAACTGTTCGTTTCGGATGCTGGCAATTTTTGGCATTTAAAGTTTTGCCAAATTCAATTAAAACTTACAAAGTAAATCAGGCGTAATGTAGCACACACACCCTCTCGTATACACACACACACATACACACACAAACAGAGACGAGTGCTATTCAGAGACAGTCAGTCATGCTCGCACAACATTTTTATGGGCACTCAGAAAAGTACGTAAAATAAATATGAAATATTTGCAGCCCACACGCTTTTATGACTCTCACTCTTGTTGTTATTGTTGCTGATGCTGCTGTTGTTGTTTCTGTTTTTGTTGTTGTTGTAACTCGTTAGCGTCGCTGCGAGTTCAAGGTCCTGCGCCGCAAGGATCAAGTTGGGCGAGCGAGGCGCGCACAAATAAAAACATGTAAGTGCCAACAATAATAAAAACAATGCCGAGGCGAAATGAGCACAAGATTTTAAATTCCCCTGCTTTTCCCTTTTTTCCTCGCACTTTGCGCGAAACGATGCGACGCGAGCGACGCGGGGCGACAACAACAACAACATCGAAAAAAACATAGCGAAAGTTGCCACATGAAGTGGCACAAATGAAATGCATAGAAGTGAAACTAGAATGGGAGAAAACAAAAAGAATAAGCGAGTAGTCGGTACCTAAAGCACTTGACAATCAGGCAGGTGTGACTGGGCGTAATAGGCGTGTCTGTTGCCAGTCCAGGGACAAAGCCTGTCTACGTGTGTTTGGGTGTGTGGACGCAGAACGCAGTCAAGCTGAAGATGTGTGAGTGTTTCAGTTGCCTCATCTTTCCATTAAACAATTTAACAAAAGCGACGCGACAGCTACGAGCGCGCTATGCTTAAGTTAAATTACGGAAATAAACATTTTACACGCTGCAGCGTTGCCGCCTTTAATATGCGATGACTCCAGCCACGTCGCAGAGTGCGATTCTTTTTCTGTTATGCGATAAGGCTAAAAGCGAAGCGGAGAGAAACTTTCCCAACATGTTCGTCAGCCGCGAGGGTTGCCCATTAGGTTGGCAGTATCAGCGGGCAGAAATTGCGTTTGCTTTTCACTTTGGCTGCTGGCCAATTAGTTGCGGCATCCTTGAACACTTTGAACCACTCTCGGCGACACTTTTGCGTCTATCAAAAAGGCGTCATGTCAAAATGTTTCTTCGCTCTTTGCCATTTCTGGTGCTGGTGGTGGTGTGGCTGCTGCTGCTTTTGCTGTTGCCGCTTGTAATGTGAGCTCATTACCATAAAAGCGTTGCTGAGAGCGACAGCACGCACATATGAACGAACGGCCAAAGTAGCCGAAAGAAAGGCGCACCGAAAAAAAAAAAATGGAAGAAAATGAATGGAGAGCGAAAGAGACCCGAAAAAAAGATAGAAAAAAAATGGGAGCTGCCTGAAAACTTATAGATGTCTTCAATTTCAGTAATAGCACTTTGGGGCATGTGGGATTTGCATGGGGAGCGTAAAAGAGACCCCTTTGGCCTAAAGTTTTTAACTGCTGCCTGGTGGATTTTAAAGTGTGTTACAGCCTCAGGCACTGGGCAAGTGCTGAATGACTCGAAAGCAAGTGAACTGAACTGAAATGAACTAAAGTGAACTAACTGTCTGAGTGTCTGATCAGCAGTTGGCGTTGCTGCTGTGTTGATAAAGAGACGAATCGTGTTATGGCATCACCATTCAAAAGCAAAAGCAAAAGCAATGGCAAAGGCTTAAGAAATATGGCAAATGGCTGCCCGCTGGGGCTTTGGCTATTAAGCTGAAGCAATAGAAAACATTACGGCTACTGTTGGCAATACATTTGAGTGCCTCTGGCATGTCTAAACACATGCCAGAAAGAGACGGGAGAATGGGGAATATCCACACATCAGCACCATGGGCAACGATTTCGTTATGCAGTGCAATAAACTGTAGGTGAAGGCGGTATATATGCATACGTATGTATATGTATGGTAGGTACATATACTTCATGCAATTGGCAAAAGTTTTCAAAATTCAACAAAACAGGCAGCAGACGACTTGTCGAGCCGAGTTATCGAGATGCCAAATGCTGATGCCGATGTCTTTGCCGGATTTGCAATGTCCCTGTTTGCCACTCGTCTCCCACGAGAAGAGCTATTTCGACTGCCGCCTGAAAGTATGCTGTGGAAGTCTGCAAATATGCGAACTGTGCCTGAGAAGCGTTGGCGTTGGCATAAAGATGCTATTGAGCGTATGCGAGGCATGCCAAAGCTTTTTGGCATAAATACGCTGCCATATAATGCACAGAGTATTTCAAACACTCACTCACTCTCTCAAACACATACATACGCACACACACACACACACACACAAGCACACACACACGTGAGCACTTAGACAAAAGCTTAGCTGGATGAGTTTGCTTTGCACGCAGAGAGTGCGCCACTAGGCCAAGAAAATTGAATTTGTGTGCGTCGCCCACTCCACGCCGAAGTGTGAAGCGAACGGGAGCTGGTGAATATGTAGAATGCTGTTGCAGGGGTCGTGCAGCGACTCCACCCCCCCTTTAGATGGCAGCATTGTTTTGGTTCCCAGTCAGACCGCAAGACGTCAACGTATTGTGCTTTCATTCCCCAGTCCGTATGGCATCGTCGTATCATCGTATCGTCGGGAAATCGGTTTTATCTCATCTGGTGGTTTGTTTGTTTGTTAGCAGTTGGAGTAGTATGAGCAGTCCGTTGGCAATCGGTCGTCGTTGGGCGTCCTCTACATCGTCGTCTACATTCCCACAGTAGTCGTCATATTTGCCAAGGAATAACTTCATTCGAGATAAAAGCGTACATCATGTGCTTATGCCGTTATCCTTTTATGCTGCATTCTTTATGCTATCATTTTATTATCTCTCCTTTCACTTTCAAAGTAAACTGATTGCCATTAGAGTGGACCCTCCGCATGCATAGAAGCTAGGCCTGATTTTATGTACTGGAAAAAAGGCACGCAGATAAATATGCTACTACACCGCATAGTTGAATGGCAAGTCTACTAGCCCATAAACAGTAACAGCGACGACAACAGCAACAACGACTACAGCAGTTTCAACGGCCATTGTTGTGCATGGCGCATAAATCATTTGGGGCGTGGCATACTTTTCAGCTGGCACTGTTCAACTCACATTTGGTTATTGTTGTTTAGAGGCCCGCAGTGCGGAAATTAATTTTGTGCTTTATTGCAACTAATTCGATTATGAGCGGCCCACCCACAGCGAATGCTAAACATGTACATAAACAAAGTCAGTAGTAACAACAACATGAACAACAACAGCAGCAACAAATGCGTGTCCTTTGCGAATTGTTAAATTGCATGAGTGTTGGCTTTTCTCGGCTCTCTTTGTCAGACTTTTGCGCGTATGCCCGTAGTGCATAATAAATCAAACTATAGGAATAAAAAGACTTTTAAAATAGTTATAGCGCATTATTTTGCATTTAAACACTGAGCCCCAAATTGATTTATGCTTTTATTATATATCTTTGCGGCCCATCAATTTTTAGCGCAGCCACACGTTTAATGGCTGGTCGGGGCATTGAAATAAAACTCAAATTGAAATCCATAAACGGTGAAAGTGACGTCACGTGCGTCTAATTAATTAACCACAATCGAAGCGAACACCATGGGGAAAAGTAGTTGGGAAGCAGCAAAGAAATTACACAAGGGCAGCTGCTAGAAATTTACACAAAGGAACGTAAATTAATTTTACATTCACACAGCATGAATGAGAGGCTGGTTGGCTGACTGGCTGGCTGGCTGGGAAATGAGTCGGAAATCGCAATGCTCAGCCATCAGCGACCCCATTTTGGGATGCTGGGACGCCACGAGAATTCCATTCTCAAGCGATTTGTGTGTCTGCTAAAATTATGTTTTTATTTTTCCGCTTTCATTTCGTTTCATCGATTTGCCGCGCTGCTGCTGATGACTTTATCAAGAAACGTTTGTCCTGGTCACTTGTTAAGCGCCGCATCACACACAAACACACACGCAAACGTCTGTGTCTGTGTATGTGTGTTCGTCATGGTCTTGGTCCTTGGTGCCAGCGCCTGCAGCGCATGTTTTTGGGCTGCGCATTTAATGTGCGCTCAGTTTTGGGGGCGTTTGTGGCATTTGCACGCTTCATTTGACATAAAGAGCAAAAATAACCGCCAGCGCTTTTGTGCGGCATCTGGGCGACCGAGTGACTCGCCGACAACATGGGCACAACCATGACCGTTGCGCAGATTAAGTATACGCCCTGTATTTGTTTTGTATATACATATTAATGCGCCCTTCTCTCGCATTTTATTTGTGCGCTGAATTGTGGTCCGAACTCATAATGTGCATAATGCGTAAGCAAAGCTCAAATTATAGCACCCAGTCAGCTACATATAACATCATTTTGCCCTGACAATTACAGCAGCAATTAGAGATTTTTCATATTCATTTCACGCAACAATATGGCAATTGTGTTCAAAAATTGACCTATGCATGCCTAGTTGGAGTTCAATTATCAGCATCCCTAGTAATTTGGCAAAACTAGTTCAACTGTTTGCAGCCTGCGGGTTGTCTTCAGTATTGTAGGCGTAAATCATTTAATTGCAAACCATAAAATAATCGTGAAATTGAAAACTGTTGTGGAGTTTATTGCAGTGCACAGCATGTGAAGAAACATTTTTATTGATTTTCGATTAGTATAAATACTGAATATTCCGTTGATGCTGCAATTTAATTGAAACAAATTCATTGACAATTTTCCAAATGCCAAATAAATTGTGCATTGAGAGCTCGCTGACAGGTTCATGTTGCGTATACGCGATGACAGACGCTTTTAATAAGCTCCATAGTTCGATATCATATTATTTTATACATAAGTATTTTGCAATAAATATGTGCGCGCAAATGTATGTGTGAGTAGGTTCATGGCAGATACGTGGAACATTTATTAAATTTAGCCATCAGTTACAGTTGTTACTGTTGTTGTGTTTGTTGTTGTTGTTGCCGCTGTACCAACGTGTCTCATTTCAAATTGTTGTACGTGCCAGGGAAAGCAATAGCTTTCAGCAAAATTAAATTGACTTTTCATCGTTGAAAGCGTTCGGCTTCGATCATATGCATGAGCGTATGAATGTTCGCTCTAAAATTAATTTTCTAATTAACATTTTCGACTATAGCTCAACTGATATCAAATGCCTAATCCATAAATATATCTCTCTTTTTTTATTTTTATTTGTAGGTAAGTTCACTTGCATAATTAGTAAATTAGTTGTGACAGGCAGTGACAAAGCGAAAAACTAGAGTAAGTAATTAAATGTAATTTAATTAATCAAGCTGCGAGTATGAATAATAAATGCCATTTTAATATAATGTATGGGCAAAGTTTGTTTTGCAGCTCAAAATGAAAAGTTGCAGTATCCCTTTTTCGCTTAGAGCTCTTCTTATTATAGTTGTGTGTCTTTGCTGTTGTGCCCAAGACATGTGCAAAATTTATGTGTGCCTTCTAAGTAGGGAAAAAAACTTGCAGCAGCAGCAGGAGAGGCTGGGTGAGCTGAGAGAAGGGAAAGTGCACAAAAGAAAATCCCAAGATTAAATTAAATTGTACACGTCCCAGTTTTAAACTAAACAGGCGGCAACTGAGAAGAGCTCAAGCCAGCAGCTGCTTCGAGTCGTACATCATAAGGACAGGCACGACACACACATACACACGCACAGACACTACACACACACTCGTACACATGCAAGTCTGTGTGTGTGCAGTTGCTGGCCAGGAGAGTTACTTGCAAACGCTTTAGAGCAATAAATCACAACATTTTCAGATGCTTACACAAATGCCTTTTTGATCCTTAATTTTCTGATCAAATACGTGACATTAAACACAGCCAGCCAAAAGGGGGCGGTGGGCGGTGGTGACTGGCAACTAACAACATCGTAAGCATGTTGAAAATTGAATGAAAAGTACTGCGAATGCCTCAGAGAGCATTGTGACATTGTGTTTGAGCTGCTGCTTTTGCCGCTGATGCCGTTGATGCTGTTGTGCTTGTGTGCCGGGTTACGAGTTTCACAAATATAAAAACGAAATGAAACGAAACAAAGCGAGAGAATTTTTCAATCGCAGCTGCCCACATAAAGCCATGCCAAATGTGCGACAAGGATTTGCCATCTCCTGCTGCTGCTATTGTGCTATACGAGTATTTTACAAGATGCCATTGTAAACTTACCCATTTACGACTGTCTGCAACTGATAGTCGCCTTGGCATTGCCTACAATGTTGTACACTCTTTGCAACTCACATCTTGGCTGTTCGCCCCGCAGTTGCTCCGTGTTGGCCTGTGTTTTACGCTTGCTTACTTTTCAATTTATTGCTCAGCATTAAAACAATAACAACAATAAGTAGTGCTAGTAGTAGAAGGAAGTACTTGTTCACAATGCTCGCACACATGTATTCGCATTGTGCTCTCTTCTTTGACAAAACGTCAATTGCAGTGGCAAAGCATTAAAAGCTACAGTTGCGCTCGCGCACAGCACTCGTAGATTATGGGAAATTAATGGAAAATGTTCGGCAATCGCATAGCTTCCTAACACAACAGCTTAAGCCTTAAGCGTTATTCAAGCCACACGCAGTAAATCAGTAAGCTGGAACTTGACTATTGATTAAAATATGAAATAAGTTTCATCGTGATTATGACCAAAAGTAATATGTATATTTGCTATAATACTTGCATCTACTTTGGACAGCTTAAAACTGTTATCCCTTGGAAAAACTGGAGCAAGTGCAAACTTTAAGCCAGCTGCGATTAATTTTTATCTTAAGCACACGCTTGCCTGCCCAAAAATGTACAAAATGCCCAAATGCTGTTGCAAAAGTTTTATCCAAACAGATTTTAGAACAATAAATCTTTTGTTGTTGCAGGAATTTCAAGGTATTTTCGTGTCATATATTATTAAAGCATAATTTATACAGATTTATCTAGATTGTTATAATGTTTCCAAAACAACGGCTACATGGAAGTGAGCATGTGCATGTTGCAAATAATCTTGCTTCAGGTCAAAGAAACACACACAAGTATACGATGAAAACTCTAATTTAATTGAGAAAAGGCTTTTGGTGATTAGGTCAGCTTGAATATTAAATGAATATGCTTGTGAAAGTCAATAGCTTTCTTGTAATTTTAATTATATCAGCAGGCAAGCTGCACATAAATAATTCACAGAATCGATGTGTATGTGTATTGGGTCTGCGTGTGAGTGTGTGTGTACAATTATTGAACTTGTCAAGCAGAAAGTGCGCACCACACGCACTTAAAATTGTTATAATTTTCATTAAAATTGTTGAACATGTAGCTTAATGATGTTACCGAAAGAAACGCGCACTGAGAATAATCTGGCGTGACTGGGAAGTAAAGAGAGCCGCAACGGTAAACGGTACCTGCCACGCATCCCGCCACAAATATTTCATAAAGCTCGTTTGCACAACTTTTTGCCTGACAGAACTTTGCTTGCGACACACAGCTGCCACAACTCTACGTTCCCACTCCCAGCTCCCCAAAATCGGTCCCAGGGCCAGAGTCAACCGACAACCCGCAACCAGCAACCGCTTCTCAGCTCTCCTTGGCGCCCTCGCTTTGGTCTCAGCTATCAGTTAAACATGCAAATATACACACAAAATTATAATTATTATGAAATTTTGGAAAATACTTGGGCCACATAGAACGTGGTGGCTGGCTGGATGGCTGTCAACGGCAGCGGCGGGCCTTCAACACTTTTACCACAAAGCCAAATGCCAAACGGCAACATTGAGAGGAAACTCGCTTCAAGCCATCACAATTCCCGCTACTCTGTGCTGCCACAACCTGAGAGCGAAGCCAACGTCAGCAGCCAGTGAACACTTGCCGCATTCTCACTTTGAGTGTCGAATCCAAGAGGAGGAGATATGAAAAGGGGTTTGACTTTGGGTCTGGGTTTGGCATTTTGCGTTTTGCGTTTGGCATTGCCTCATTTGCAGGTGGTTCAATGTCAGCAAGCGCAAAACGAATATTTAAAAACACAACGGAAACACAAAAAAAAAAACGCCAAGAAAAACTCATTTAATAACGTTTCGAATTGTGCGGCCAATTTGACTTAATTAGGCAGCTTGCGAACTCAGCAAAAGCATTTATTCAATGGCGAACGGCGAACGGTGGATGGCGATTAATAAACTTGTCGTTAATTACGTGACCAACATTAACATTTAGCCAATATCAAATCAAGCTGAACTGAGCTAAAACTGAGTCAAAGACAGACTGCTGACTGCCTGACCGTGGGTAAAGAGAAGAAGCAAAAAGCAATCAACAGAAAATTAAAGAAGAGTCTCAACTCATTTGGGTGCAAAATTAAAAATACCTCGGCAGCCAATTTGTTGACGCTGCGCACACGAAGTAACTGCGAGAATGAATTGCGTTAAGCGTTTGTCAATTGTGGGCCCTGAAGCTCAATACCATTAGCAATTTTGCCACCCACATCTTCACTCTACTTCTCTCTTTGCTGTTCCCCTGCCGTTTGCCAGCACAATAATTTGTCTATTTAAACTTTTCCTTTTGGCGCTTCTGCATTTGTTTTTCTTGTATTTTTTGTTATTTGCATGTCATTTATTTTGTTAATGTTCGTAAATAAACAACAAATTTGAATGGCGTTCCGGAGGGTGTGCGGGGTGGTTGCCCATTTAGCATTAGCTGTGACAAGTCAAAAGCAATCGAAGCACCAGCGGCAGCAGCAGCAGCAGCAGTGATGGCAGCAACAACATCAATTTCAATTTTCACACTTGTGAGGAAAGGAGCGTGCTGCGGCTGTTGGCGTTGTCGTCGGTATCGTCGATATAGTAAATATCTTGCGTCATTTCAGAAATATGGCAACAATTTATAAGTGATTCGTCATTGTTTATTGGCTTCATCGAAGCGCGAATGAGCCATGCCAAAGAATTATGGCTGACAATTTGGCTCGCCTTATTCGAAAATCAACAATAGCAAATCACAATGGCCATTCTGGGGTATCATTTGACTTTGCTTGTTGTCGCCGCCGTCCGTTGTTTGCTCTCTCTTCATTAGCTGAGTGGCCAGTCAGATTTCTGTTGCCTACTTTCGAGCGCCGAAGCAAATTGTTCGAAGGTGTTTTCAAGAGGTGCGAAAAGCATCACACACGAGTAAAGTGCTGAAAGACAGATGAACAGCAAGCGGAAAACAAAAGCATAGGCAAAAAAGAGGCACAATGTGAGGAGCTGTTGCCGAAGCCTGTCTTCGCTGTCGGCACTGCGCAGCAATCGAAATCAATTTGAAAGCAGTTTTCCAGCGCTTTGGCAGCTCGCTGATGTGAAGTAAAGCAACTGCAGAATGGATCTCCGAAAAGCGTTGCCTTCAATCACGCTTAAGCGCCTAAAAGCAGGCAATGTGACACTCAAGCGAGTCATAAGCTCTGCAACTGAATGGTTGTCGTGCTGGTATTCATGCTCAATCTCCTTGTTGTCCTTGTATTTCTTGATATTGTGTTTTGTGTTGTGTTTTGTCCTGCTTTAAGGCATCTGGCAGGGGCCAAAACTTTGCACACCAAATGCAAATACGAAACTTAAATGAAATGCAGTTGCACATGCTCGAAAATGTAAACTTTTTGATTATCAACTCGTAAGAGTGTGTCTGTTCTAGTGTGTGCCAAATAAATTCCATGCACAATATTAAGTGCAAATTGTTTTGCCGCAATTGTTATCTGTCTCTTCCTCTCTCTATGTAGCTTTTCTCTTTCGTTCGCACACTTTTTGAAATTGTCCTAGGTTGCGTCTTTTATATATTTTATGCACGCCACAGCTATGGAAACGACAACAGCTTAGGGAACAGGCACAACTTGGCATGCGGCAAGCGGCAAGCGGGCAGACAGACGGGCAGGCGAGCGTGCAACGTCGACGACGATGGCGACAATTTTTGGCAGCCAAAGCGCTTTTCTATTAAAATTTTCATTAAATTGAAAGCAATTAGTATGAGACCCAGGCAACAGCAGCAAGCTGACATGGTATCAGTTACGCTTCCCCAAGCCTCAAAACCGGAGCATAGCTGTTGCTGTAGTCGCATATTGCCCCCGCTCTTTGTCACTCTCTTCGACGCTGGTTTTGGCATTGCTGTGTTTGTGTTTTGATTATTGTCAAAACCCGAGGCAGCAGCTGCAATTTGCGGACACATAAACGTGGAAGCGAGTCGTCGGTCTGGACGACGTCGTCGTAGTCGATGTGCGTTTGTTTGGTTGCGTGGCGGCTGCCATTCAATTTTCCATGAGGCGCAAATTGCGTTGGCGATAATACAAAAAGTCCGTTGCCATCAAGATGTTGGCCGAGGGTTGCCTGGGGCAGCCTTCCGGAGGCAACTCGAAATTAATTTGCCTGTGTGCTACCTGCCTTACTGCCTCAAGCCGCAACGAAATGAATTCGTTTTACCTTGATTTTTGGTCATTTCAAGTGGTGCTCATGGTGCTTGTGACTGCTGCTACTCCTCCAGCTGCGCTTTATATTCTCGTCCATTTTTTTATTGTTTATAGCACTCGCAATTTGGCGAGCACTTTCGGCTGCTTAGATCACTCAACTAGAAATTGATAGCGCTGCATGCCGGCCATTACTTTTGATGGTCGCCCCAAAACCACATCGAACACACCATCCGAAATTCGCCCACAGCATTTGGTAGCCTATTTGTTTGTTTTTTTTTTTTTTTAAGGCTGTCAATGTGCTGACAGCTGCGCTGCTTATTAAGCAATTTCCGGCATTTGTTTTTCCTTCTTTTGGTCGCGTTTTTCATTCCTTTGGTTTTTTACAGGTTGCATAAAGTGTTATTTATTGATATTCCGCAACACGATTTTATGCTCCGCGGGCATAAAAAGAATGCCGAAATGGCCTTTGATTTAACAGCAATTGTTGTTCGTTTGAGTGGTTCCATTAAACGGAATCAGATATTAATTCACAATGCAGCCGCACAAAGATACACACGCATACATAAAACGATATATATTATATATAAATCCATATATACGTACATCCAAAGACTTTCATATGGAGTATTGTCCTGGAGCTAGAACGAAGCTCTCACAGTTTGTTTATTTCTTTGCATGACTTTGACAGCATAAATATTGAAAATGTGCCAAGGCAAAAGAGAAGCACGAGAATTTCTAAAAATATTGCAGAGCCAAAATTGAATTTCTGGCAGCAGGAGCTTCACCATCAGCCGCAGCTTTAACTGCTTTCTATACCCTGTAGTCAACGGGTGATATAAGGCGTAGTACTGGGGGGAGAGATAAAGAGAGAGGCAAATTTTCAAATAATAAATAAAGCAATTGGTAAGCGAATTCAACACTCTTAAAGAATAAATAGTGTAAGTGAATTGACTGAATGATTCGAATATTACCTGAGTAGGGTGTTTTTCAGTTGTGCAATTTCCTTTGCAAGTACTTTTATTTTTTTGTAAAATACTTGTCCGCATTTCAAGTCTAAAATTTTTCAATAAAAATAGCAGCAGGCCCACAAAATACCAAAAACAACAACGGGGAGGAAATACCACAGCAATAACAACAGCAGCAGCGTCAACATGAAGAAAAGCCACGTTGTGGCTGCGTCTCGAGCATTTCCTTTGGAGTTGAAGCTGGTACGTGTTTGTTGTGATTTTGAAAATTTTACTGCCGCTTTGCGTTTGAACTGTGGGGCGGAAATTATTTGTGTGCCATTGATTATACCAAGCAAAAGGAAAGCCCGTGGGGATTGGGGGCATAGGCACGAGTTTTTTTGGTATATATGTTACGCACTTACACATATATATATATATATATATATGAATATATATATATGTATATATATATATATATATATATATATATACAAATATATATTGAACCAGATGTGGCATGTGTGTGACTGGTTTTAAAGTTGCCTTCCAGTTATTTGTCCTTTTGCGAGTATGTCTAATTCAGAAAAGACCGCCCGTCACAGTCACAGTTACAGCAATAGCAAGATCCACATCCACATCGACAGTCAGAAGCAATAGCTTCAGCCGCATAGCCACATGAAAGCTGAGAGTATGCAGCATAGCTGAGGGAAGGCGACCACGTTCCACACGCATTCCTTTGATCAATTTCGGCAGGGGGAACGAAGCAAGTCCTAACCGACGGCAATTATGCGACGAAGGTGTGTTCGGCAGCCAACGTTGTTCTTGTTGTTGTTGTTGGTGTAGCTCACTTTGTGGCACGCACTTTGACTTGCGGAATGGCCGCTAGGTGGCGTGCTATTCTCTTCCCCATACCCCAAGTCCCCCAAGTCGCATGTCAAGTTTTTCTTTTAATTTTTCCGCGTGCCTGTCCCTCTTTACTGTATTTTGTGTTGCTTTTATGATGCTTAATTTCTGTCACCGACTGCCTTCAACTACTAGCAGCACCAAATATGCTATTTGCATATTTGATAAAGTTTTTCTCGTTCTTTTTTTTCTTGTTTTTGGCTCCTTTGACTATGCGAACGTAGAGTGGGAACGATATAAATAAATAAATTGTGCGTTTAGTGGGGGAAAATTCAAAGTTTTGTTTCCACAAATGTTAACAAATATTTGTGCTGGCCGTGACTGTCTGTGTGGCTCTCATGATTGTTGTCATTATTTTTATTGTTTTGATGTGCCACAGCCAGGACCTCAAGGACATGCCAGCTGACAACCGTCAACTGACAACCCATACACACACAGACACACATACACATTTGTATGCACATACTCATAGCATGTGGCGTAGTATTTGTCTTTGGCCCTCACGTGATGACTTTCGCCACGAGAAAAGTAGGCAGGCAATTATTTTTGCTTTTAGTTGGTAAGTTTATTTTTGGCCAAAGCCAAAAAAATAAATAACTCAAATGCAGACACACACACTCGCATACTCGCACCCAGCAGGTGTCGCTGACAAGGCGAGCCAAAAACAAAAAAAAAAATAGGAAAGAAGAGGGAAAAAAGAAGGGGAGAAAAAGTTATCATTGCGATGGAGGCCGCGGAAAAGGCCTTCGGATTTGCTAATGGCTTTCGTTGCACCGCACTTAATTTATCAACATCTTTGCGGTTGACAGTGACATGTACCACCAGCAAAAGCAACAACAGTAACAACAACAACAGCAACAAAAACAATGAGAGCTGTCGCAGAGCTTTAATTGAATTTTGCGTTTCACCATTTTCCAGTTAGCGGGTTAAACAGCGACAAACATTTTGCGTAAATTATGCGATTAATGCGTACGCGAGGCCATGCAAATGGCAATGAGATACTTCCTGCTGGGGAATGACAAGCACCATCCGCGCACCACCACCACCACTGAAAATGGTAGTAATGAGAAGGTGGCCTCGTCTCTTAATTACGTCGCTGGCGCGCATATATCAACTGCAGAGCAGGCCGAGACTTAGACGGTGACTGGTACTCGAATTAGGGGTATGCAATGGGGTGCGCATTGGCATCAATTATGCTGTTGCCTGGCATCGTCAGCATTTTGTCGGCACTAAAAATGATGGCAAACGACACTAAGGGCCAACGTGAAGACGTGCAGCAATAAATTAAAGCGCTCTGGCCGTTAAAGTGCCACCAAAGATAGCATAAAGTGGCAGCCCAGCACATAAAATATGACAAATAAAATGCTAAAACTCAAGCCACACCATACCACACCGAGAGTCGCATTGAGAGACAGAGAGATACCATTCACTTATGCATATTATTGAAATTTATTCATGACTTTTGCTCTTGCAGTTGGTCAAGAGAGCTAGACACCCAAACTCCTCTAAAGGCCATGTTTAACAGCGCTACATTAGCAGAGCTCTCACTTAACTGTGCGGTGAGTGCGCGAAGTCAAGTCAACCTAAAGCTTAACGAGAAGCAGGGCTATAAACTAAGCCAAAGCTCGCTTTCCACAGAGGCTGTTATAATTTTACAGCCACATTTGATTTGTAATTTGTTACTATCCTGCGACACAGTGTCAAAACGAGTAAAACAAATTGTTCATTTAAAATATATCTTATTTTATTTGAAGCTACAAAAAAATAACTTGCATATCATTTCAGTTTACTTTAAAATCATGGAACACGCACGTTGTAGTTTTGCTAGATTGTTGCGGAGTTAAGTGCAAATTAATGAACCAATCTCTGGCATTAACAATTTGCAATAATTTTTGACTTTTCTGGTAAGCCATAAAATTGCATTAGCGCTGTTTGGGCCATCATAACAATAATGCATAAGATTGCGACTACCCAACAAAGTGCGGAGCAAATTTCAGCAGCAGCAGCAGTATCAACAACGCCAGTTAACGTGGCTGAAACGACTAAAAACGGGGCCAAAACGAAAGTTCAAAATGTCGAGAAACGAACAAACAAAATTTCATTTGCAGCGCATCGTAAATTGAATGCACATGTGAGCATAAGTATGTGTATATGTATGTGTGCAGAGTGTGTATAAGTGTTGTGTGTGAGTAACACAAATGTTGGCATTTGTGTGTTTGCTTGTATGTGTGTCAATGCCGTTGACGTCGAGTGAGCGTGAAACAAATGCAAGCTATAAAATCTCAACAGCTACAAAGCGTAATGCCAGCGGGGCAAAGGAATGTCAAGGGGCAAGGCGAAGTAGAAGCAGAAGTATAAGCATAAGCAGGGCGACTGTCATGACTGCAAGGGCTGCTTATTTGTATTTGTAGCATAAGCAGAGCAATGGCTGCCAATGGCAAATAGAGCAAATACTCACACACACACACCCGCGTAGTCACGCAGTTAAGCTGTGCAAACAATTTCATGGCGCAGGACGGAAACATTTCTAAAAGCAAATTCAATGTCTCGCAAATTACTAAGTTGAAATGCGAAATTAGGGAGTGCAATTTGAGCAGAAGAAAACTTGCAAAAATTATTAAGCATATGTTTGTCAATTAGCTATCGAGCTGATCAATCAATATTCGCAATAAAAGCTTTACTTTCCTTGAAGAAAGTATGAATAACAGACATTAATTCAACCTAATTTATTACAACCATTTTGAGCTTTTATGTTAGCATATATTTTAACGCAAATCTCTTTATAATATACTGCGTGCTTATGCCGTAAATTCATTAATTTTCATTTCGCATTACAAATTGTTGGTAAGCGTATTTCAAATAACTTTCGCATAATCGGTGTCTCGTTCTCAAATTATCCATGTTGTCGTAGTTACCCTAAAATGCTTATCTCGACATCTGATGTCAGGACGAAAAGAACAACAGCAGCGACTTGACTTTGGCTTCTCAGTTTCTGAGCTTCTCAGTCCCCTGGCTGTGGTTGTGGAGTGAGTTTCGACAAGCAGCTGAACGGCAATCATGTAATCACTTGTCATGAAGCTAAGCTCTGGACAGCCTCGGCACCCTGAATCCGAAATCGCCGCACTATTCCATTCCTTTCTGGTAGTCAGGGAGGGAGATAGGCAAACTCAGCGAGTTTTGTTTATTTGTAAACACTCGGCAGTTATTGCTTTGTTGCTCAAGACAAATACAAAGCCATTCTCGTACATTGAAAGCAAATGGGTCCTTCTGCTGAACCTGACAGTTTTTTCGAAAATATTTTGAATCACAAGTTGCGCAATTTATTGAGCAGATAAATTTTCTTTGTCTTCGCGACTGTCGCTCAAAATGTGAAATTTATATGAAAAGTTAGTTGCCTGTCTGCCAGTTTACCCGCCTGCCTGCCTGTCCAGGATCAAAGTAGCAAAATAAATTAACGACCGATAAGCGACGCTTCATGGCAACTTTTCGTGGCTGTTATCGGGGCCGGTTTCGAACAACAGCTGTGGCAGCTTAAATGCGTATCGCAATTGCTTATGCTGCCATGTCCTTGTCGTGTCCTAATTGGGGTACATAATCCCCGTAGTCGTACATACATACATAGGTAAAGCCAAAGCTCGAAACTACTATACCTGCAAGTGCTATCTCGACTGCAATTGAGTTATTGCAGGCCGTTTGCCAACTGGCAAACGCGTGTGCAATTAGCGACGAGCTCATTAATTGGACTGAATGTCATGCACACATGCATCCACTTCGACCAACAGACGGCGACTTAATATTTAAATCTGCTTGTGCAAACACAGTGCTAGTAGATGAAGAAACAGTAATTGGCTTAAGTCATTTTGTTCGCATTGAATTTATGGGATTATGGCAAAGCGTTGGGAAAACTTTATATTTTTTATGCTCTGCCGTTTCGTTGGCAAACGCATTTTTAATTGCAATAATGAGCCAAGCTGGCATGCCAACTACTACAGTTGAACTATTTTCTTTCCTTCAACTCCGAGTCGTTTTTTCTCCTTGAGAACAAAAAGTTGGCACAACAAATGTTGCTAGGATTCAATTAGCTCGATATGATAAATTCAGCAAATTCATTTATTATTGACTTAACCTTTGTTTTCCTAGAAAGTGAATACAATTCTTTAGAATTCTGAGAATTTGAAAAAGGCCAAAGTCGTTGTAAGTAAAGAAATGTGAAGTATCGATCCACAAAATCAGCAAATAATTGGGTTGACGATTATGAGCTATTTTCCAATGAAATGTATAATTATATGCAGGAAATTCAAATTATATGTTGATAAACATCAATGTAAAGCCTTGTGAGTTACGTAATTGAAAGAAGATCTCATAAAATGAGCCCTACCAACATTCAATTGATACAAGATTCTCAGCTTTATCCTATCTGATGACGGTTTGCCACACGCCTTATTGAAAATAGATGCTTTCGGGTTTCTGGACTGCTAATTGAAAGGATGTCTTTATCAAGTTAAGTGGTTAATTAGAGGAGGGGTGGTGGAGGTTAATGTGCACGCTTGCTCATGTAGCGGAAATTGTTAGCCGATAACCCCGGTTATGTTGACCAATAATTAGGCTGGGGCTACATAATACATAAATGAGCCCACTCCGTTTGGCTGTTGTTGATCTTTTTTCCGCTGCCGTTGTTGAATTACGAGCACAATCTGATGTCCTGTCGTTCTGACAGGCTGCGTAATAAGCGCAAATATTTGCACATAATCATAATCATAATCATCCTTTTTTTTATCCAGTGAGGGGCCAACACATACTGCTACACACATTTTTGCTGTTTGCTGAAATGCGGCCCATGGAAAGGTTTAAATATTTATGAAATTATGCCAAAGTTTCAACAAGTCATAAATCTCTGTTGATGTTTGACTTTTTATGCAAAATTTATTTCATTTGCATAAAAATGGCTGACAAAATATTTTGACAGGCACGGCCAGTAACAACAGCAAAAGCACCACCAGCACTCCAAAGCCTCCCGCTCACCGTGCCTCCAAACACCTCCCACTCAGGTGGTGCGGGAATGATTGCACTCTGCCGCCCGACAATGGCAAACGAGAGCTCAGGACAAGCACACACACAACACAAAACAAAAAAAAAATGATACACGAAATTCAAACAATAAACCTTAACAGAGTGCCTCAACCCACATATCCCTCCTGCACTCTGCCTTCTAATCCCCTCTCGCACACCTGGAAGTTTGACTGTCAGTTGGATCGCTTCCAGAGCTTTGGCATGGCATGGCAAGGCTGTTGTGTTTTTGCCTGCCTTTGACTGGCTTGTCATAAACATGGAATGGAATTTGCTCAAAAACTTTACCACGTAATCAATCACGCTTCATTTATTGACACGCACAAAGGATGATGGGCCTAGCCAGCGAAGGACACACAGAAATACTACATAGATACAGAAACATCGGCTCTTGCTGCTCATTTCGTTGTCTCCTGGTCAAATGGTGGCAAAAGTTTTGCATGCATAAATCCGACAGAGACATGGACGGGATAGAAAGAGACAGCGGCAGAGGTAACGCGCAAACTGTTAGTCCTGACAGCTCATTTGCGGTCCTACTGCTAACTCTGTCCATTTATTCAGGCCACCTGGCCACAAACTCTCGCCTGCTGAACGAGAAAGAGAGAGCGAAAGTGAGAGTACGAGAGGCAGGCCAAAAAGTGTGAAGGATTTATGACAAAAATTTATGAGCGTCAGCAGCAACTCCGACACTCATACGCCATGTGGGTTATGGCTGGCAGTCGCGAATGAGCTTGACAAATATTTACGAGCTCAAGGACACACCTTATCAAATGGCAGCCACACTCTCACACAAACACACACACACACACAACGCGATCCACACTTTCCTTCTGCTTATCCTTCGCCTGGAAATTAATAGAGCCAAGGTGCAAACTTTGGCAATTTACCAATAAATAGAGCATAAAACCCATTCGCCATGGCTGGCCAATTTGTGTGAAGACTGCGGTCGCCAAAGCCGCCCAGCTTAGTGGTTGCTTAAAATCAAGCAAATCTTTCTCATGATATGCTTGCTCATTGTACACACTTCACTTCAGTTTTACGGTTTTAATAACTCTTCGCCTGTCGACATCAGATGCTCCAAGATATCGCTGGCAATGTTTTAAATCCTCATTTTGATTGGCAGAGAAAACTATAGTTCTATATATATCGATGTTCAATAAGCTGCAGCAGCACTTGGGCTTTAAATGATGATAAATGGGTGAGTAAGTGAGTGGATGAGTCCACCAACAATCGTTTGGTTTGCGCTCCGTGGGTCGACGGCTTTGAGCCATGTCAGTTGCCTGGCATCAGGCCAGGGACATTGGCAGACATAGAAGGCTTTCATTTTTCTAAAAGTGAAATTACAAAGCCACATTTAAACGTGGCATAATGCAAAGGCCGCTGTCACAGGCCAGTCCCGTCCAACCCTGCACAGTGCGACACAAAGGACATGCAATTAATTGCATACGCAGGCTGCATGATCATCCAGTACTTAAGTGTGTGCATGGGTCATATTACTGCAGCTGAATGCCAAATCATTCACGACTGCCAAGCCTATGAACCTCACGACACAAAATAATGCGTAGACCACATCGACAGCACAAAACAGAGAGTGAGAGAGAGAGATACAGAAGCACCACTGGAAGGAAACTTCGTGGTGCAGGGAGCTGCAGGTCGGTGCAGGGTTTTATTGGGTCTATTGGCATGCGAATGAATTCGGGTCTATGCTTCTGTCTCTCGGCCTGCCAATTTCATTACGCATTGTTGTTTAAACGGATTATGCAAAAGGGGGTCGGGAGTATGATGTATGTGTATTGTGAAATCGTTTGGTCCAAGTGTCACACACACACGCCCATACGTATTCATATGTAAAGTGTTGTGCGTGACAATTGACAGGTGGATGGAGGCACGCTTCAGTTTCAGGTTCTGATTCCGCTACAGCTACTGCTAGCGCTTCAGCTTCAGCCTCAGTCGTCTGCTGCCAGTGGGAATTCGATTAATTTTTGATGAATCAATGTCAAATACTGCTGCAAATCTGTGAACTGTCAGCACGCTCGGCGACGCGTCGTTGCAGGTGGGTCAAGCTGCCTCTTGTTGGCCAAACAAAAGCCACTGTCGCTGTCGACTGGCACTGACGTCTGCTCTCCCAATCTTCCACTCTCCCGCTCTATTCAGGGATACCCCTTTTCGCATTTGGCCCACGTAATTTCAAACACGCACACACACACATACGCACATATCAATGACATTTGTTAATTCAAGCACAAAGGTATGGCTTGAAATATGACAAGCCAAGGAGAAAAAAAATAAACATACAGGACTCGGGCATTACGTGACTTGGGGGCAGACGGCGATGGCGGCTGCTGGCATCGTCTGTTTTCTTATTTGACAGAAATTGGCATATCGCGCGTCAAATTTTTTACGCATCAAATGAAAATGTTATGCCGCCAGACGAAGTGAAAAGCCTTGCAGAGAGAGTGGCGAAAAGTATGTTCGATATTTTTCAATCAAATTTCCGTAAATGTCACGTATACGCATCGTTGCTGCGCTGTACTTATTAATAATGCTGCCTGTGAGACGCCCCAAGAGCACTACACAAGTATCTCGCATCAAACGTTGGAGCCGAAGTGGAAAAGGAAATAAAAACACAACGGGAAACAGCCACACGAGCAACTAAAAAAGATACACTCAGAAAAAATTATTATTACGAGAATGAAAGCATCTATCTGTCTATCCACTATCCAAATGTATCTATATTTATTTGCTTCCATTGATTGACCTTGCAAATTTTTGACTTTGCCTAAAGTGTGTCATCATTTTTATCTTTCCAATTGTAAAAATAGAATTCGATCAATTTTTTCCCCGAGTGCATTATCTTTCACGAATCGCACACATGTCCCTGTTGCTCAGGCGTGTGTGGCATAGAAAGGACTGTCACTGTGCTGGGGTGCCCATTAAACTTCATTCTTCTGTCGTTGTCAGCGTCTGTTGCCACATTTATGCCCATTAACGGAGTTTTGCACCCTGGCATTTTTGGCATCTTTCGCCGTTGCGTCTGCCGCGTAAATTTTTGATGAACTCAAAATTGCCGATGACATCGAACTGTGCGAACTTCATAACACACACAGTATTCGGTGGCAGCAGCGTTCTCTCGTTGACTTCTGCCTTCTGCATTTCTTAGATTTTCGTATTAGAATAATGAAAATTAAGGGGACTTCTCGAAACTCGCACATATTTTAAACTTGTTTACGTTGGCAGCAGCAGCACAAGCAGCAGCAGCAGCAGCAGCTAAATATTTAACAGCTACCAGCAATTTCATTAATAAATATTTCAGCTGCTCGATTCATAATTTATGTAGGAAATGAAAATACATGCGAGGTTGGGTTAACTTGACTGCATAATTTAAGCAGTTTATACGGGCCAACAAATTTCCTCCTAGAAGCGGAGACAGCGCGCAAATATCTGACAAATTAGTCTATATATTTTGCTTGTGCTTTATTATGCATGCGCCTCGAAGTATGCAACATATTTCAATTGCTGCTTTACGGCATTAAAGGAAACCCTCAAATAAATTGTGTGTGCGAGTGTGAATTTGTGTGTTTCGTATGTGCGTGTGTGTGATTAGGGTGCCACAAAAAAATGCCTATCTCCACTTGACAGCGAAGCGAGGGGCGCCATCAGCACCTTTGTCATTTATTTATAGTTGTAGGCGTGTCACTTTCTCTCATCTCTCCACTAACACTATTCGTGTGTGTGTGTGTGTTTATGTGTATGGGTGTGTGTGTGTCTGTGTATGAGTGGCATTTGTTTGCTGTGTGAGTGTGGCGTGTGGCTCGTAAATAACCACTGCGAAGACACATGCCACTTTATGTCAATTATTTTGACAGCTAACAAGCGCAAATACTCGTCTGTATGCAGCCAGGTCGCAGTTATAATATCACACTCAGTGCGTCCATTAGTGGCAGGTCAGAGAGTGAAGCCGATAGAGAAATGCCAGGAACTGACTCGGAAAATGAAGCTAAGCGTTTTGAGGCGCGCAAAAATATTACATGATTAAACAGAAAGTTGAAGAAACCGGTTCAGCTGTAGTCATAGTGCCTTTATTTAAATAATTAAGCCGTCTCATTAATAATGGATTTAAAGTGAGCTCAATCGAGGCGCATGCAATAAGAATTAATGATGACCACAGGCACAAGCCCAAGTGGTTTTTAGCCCAAAAGTGCCTGCCATAGCTATATATCTCTCTCGCACAAACACACGGACACACACACACAGGCAGAGATTGCTTACATGCATTCGCATTGAAGCACAAAGGGCCGAAATTGTAACGAAATTATGTCAGGGCTTGAACCAACGATCTCAGCCGTGGTCAGCAGCCCAGCTGCCTGGTAGCTTGGTTCACTGGCAGCCAACTTGCTATTTGGGCCATATCAAAAGGCGATTTAATGAAATTACAGTCAATATTAATCACTGTCAAGGCTAATTGAGTATGAAAACAAGCAGAAGCGTCGACAGAGCGCAAAAAAGAAACAGAATAAAAAGAAACTCATTGCTCTCTCCTCATATGCGAATCGCGACGGCGTTGAGAGCCAAACTTCATGTGGAGCGCTCTTCTTTTGAATCAGTGTCATCGTTCATTAGACACGGCCGGAAACAAAAACTCCGCTTGACAGCTTAAAAGGGTTTGCATTCCCCACCGCCTTCCCTACACTCTCCCGTCTAACTGCACGTGTGTCATCGCAACTTACGCGTAACCAAACGTACGTGTAGGCAGAAGGAGCAGAAGATGGCGCCAGCTGCTGATGAATCGATGCATAAGTGTCTCCCCCAGTACGTCGGCGTCTCAGTCGTAGTTTGTCTATCAGTTTGTAAGCATCATGGACTTGGCCCCTCTCGAAAGCCACAAGGCGACCCTTGTTGCTATGACACGCGCATAATTTGTATTATTTTTGATGGCAGCCGACTGTTGCTGTTGCTTTTGCTGCTCCAGGGTGTGTGCAGCCCTCATTTGTTATGTTCCAGCTGGCATTGAATTACTACAAGTACCATTGTGACTGCGACGGCGACAACGAGAGCATTGCTTCATTCGAGAGGCGAGGCTGGTGCCGCACATCGTTTGTCAATCGTAAATTGTGTGCTGACAAGGACAAATGGCATTTGAAGTCGATTTTATTTGCTGCCGATTGTGGCAAATGAAGTGGAACCTGTTTTTTACGACAGTCCAACTGAAATTATTACCGCAACGTGGGCTCACTTACCACTCCGCTCATTGTTTCTTTCAGGCACCAAAAAAAAAAAAAAAAAAAAGAAAATATAAAAATGAAAGAAGGAAACTAACTCTGAGGGCGCACAATTTTAATGGTTAATGTAATCAGAGCTGATGGCAGCAGTTGGCTCGCCTTGGACGACGGTCACATGCAAAATCAAATTAACTGCAATTGACAACGGGTCACGTTTCGGGGCCAGCTTGCAACTGTCAATCAGTCGACGATGCCGGGCATTAACTTATTGAATTTTAGCCAATTTACCAGCGCGCACACTCAGCTGATCACACAGGCTGCTGACGGAGGAAGAGAGTGAAAGAGTTCGGACGCAATTACCCGTGAGCTATGGATATGTTGCATGTCCGTGTGCAGAGTGATGTCTGAAACTGAGGCTGGACTCGACAACCACAGCGATGGTACACGGTGGCATGTCAAGTGGCGTCGACGTTTCGTTGCGCTCCAATTTAATGTGGCAGCTTTGGCTGGCCAGTTTCAAGTAAGCCCAACTAAATCAAGCCGTTCTTTCTAGCTGCTTCTGCTGCTGCTGCTGCTGTTCGGCTGGCCACCTGTCAAGAGCATGTAGATAAATTTTCAAGCTAATGGTGCCGAGCTCTCGGTTAGCCGCAAAGCAACGTGCTCCGTCCAGGCAACTGACGTCGACGCCAACGCTGCCGGCTGTGATTGGGATTTGGCTAAGTGGCAAGTGGGCAGGCGAAAGAGGGGACGAGGCCAGAGTGCACGTTGCATGTTGCACATGGCAATTGCAGCCGGCAGCTGTTTAAACTGTTACAAAAATACAGCACGGCTGACAAGAGACGTCTGCCGCCCCTGCCCCACTCCCTTCGTTGGCTCACTGTGCGCACTTGTTCAGTTAACTTAATTGAAAATCACAAAAATTGGTCATTCCGGCACAATGAGCAAAGCAACTTGGCAGCCGGCAACGATAAATGTTACCAAAGTGCAGGGCAGGAAACACAAAAAAAAAAAAATACAAAAAATACAAGAACACAACTCCGACAAATTCAATTCCTCCCTCCGTATGCTTTAAGTATGCTTGGCCTCTAAAAGCCTTTCACTTTGGCGCTACATTCAGAGAGTGAGAAAGTGAACTAAATTGAAGTTAAGTTAAGTAAAGTTGGCTAAGCAAAACACACTCGCACTTTTTACTTAACTCCGCCTGTTTTTTCCGGCTGTCTGTAAATTTATACAGTAAACACAAAAAAGGCAAGCAACTTTTTTAAACACATTTCGGAGTGAGTTGAGATGCTGCTGTTGCTGCTGTTGCTATTCCTGGCGCGGCCATTTCGCCACGTTCCGGTGTTGATTCCGGCTGGGACTCGAACTGTGTGCTGTGTGTATTCTCTCATACTCTCACACTTGCCACACATTAATTCATTTAATGGCTGTAACGTTAAGTAAACAATAGTCCAAAAAAATAGCTCTAAAATAAATAAAAATTAAAGCAAAAGGCAGCCAGAAGTTGCAGTCGTCGTCGTCGTCGTAGCACTGGCAAGAGCCCAACATTAACACATACCTAGCTAACATAGAAAATCGATGTTGTGTATACGGCGAGTGGTTCAGCTGGCTTTGCCACTGGCTTTAATGTTAACGTTGGCTTTGGCTTTGGCGTTGCCCAGCACAACATACAACATGCAGCCGAGTGTTCATAATGCCATTACAAACAATTTTCAAAGAGACAGAGCAAAAACGAGCATAAAATGTGAAGTTAACTCGACGCTGATTACATATAAATAGCACAAAGTGGGCGTTGCGGTTGCCTTTCTTGAAAGTGGAGAGCGGGAATTTACGGGTATATTTTTAATTTGCCTCGCATTTCAATAGCTCAACGGCCTTTATGCCTAATAACTTTGTACAGAAAAAAAGGATGCAGAGCTGCGTCTAGTTTATTACAGAAGGGAAATCATGAACCTGAGTGAAAGTCCAGTCAGAGCCCCTAAAAAGAGGAGTCTTAAAATGTCCGAAATGTCTGAAAAGTCTTAAAGTCCGGTCACGTAAAATTTATAACCCAGTTCAGTGGCATTTCGTTTTGAAATCTGCAAGTATTGGCGAATTTATGAGGTCAAAAAATGAAAACATAAACTTGTCAGTCACACGTAGGCCCATAAATTAGCCAGGCGGGCTGTCCCAGACCCAAACGCAAGCCTGTGGTTGTCATTCCTCAGTTCTGCATAGTCCTCTGTGCCTCTGGTAATCCGAGCTCATAAAGTTCAATAAACTCCGTGGTAGGCTTAGCTTAGCCTGCGCCTGGCGGTTAGGCAACAATAATTTTCAGTTGCCCCGCTATGATATTCATGCAGGAAGTGCACTAATTTATGGCCCCTGCCCAGGGTATAAGTCCTCGCACTTGGACTTGAACCGCTATCCATTTTGGCTAACCTTTTGCTTTAGCATTGGGGCGTGGCTGACATAAATAAGATAATCACACGCATATCAAATAGCCGCTTGACCAACGGTGGTCGCTGCTGTCCATCTGATGTCAGGTGCTGGTGCTGGCGCTTGTGCTGGAGGGGGAAGCGGGGAGTAACAATTCAAATTAAATTGAGCATGCTGCTGATGCGAATGGTCAAGGATCTGCTCGGTCTTGTTCGGCTTGGCGTGGCTCTGTTACGGGCTGCTCCTTTTTTAAATAACATTATACTCAAAAGTGCGCTCAAGCGTGAAAATTAGAAGCTGGCTATGGAAAGCACATTCACCCTCCACCATCCGCTCTCCATCATTCACATTCACTTGAATAGGGGACACATTTTTGGGGCATCTTCATGGCTAGGATGTGTGTATTTAGTATGTGTGTGTGCGTGTGTGTGGTCAAAGTTTGGCAAGGACATGATGCCGCACAATGTGTGTTATTTTGAATAAATTAAATTTCTCTGCAGTTCGGCATAATAAGCACTTCTAAGTGTGTGTGTGCCATTCTACTGTATGTTTGTGTGTGTGTGTGTGGAGAATGTGCGGCAGTCTCATGCTCCAATAATTTTATTACAATGACAACGAGCACTCCCAAAAAAGCGGCATTGGCATTGGGGTCAACGGAACCCGCAGCTAATTAGGCGTTTTAAATGTCAGTCGGGCTAAAAAATCTTGTTGCCAACATATGCTGCATGTTGTCGGTGGCCAGAAAGCCACCCAAAAAGAATTGCGAGCACGGCGACGACTCCTACTTCAATGTCGACTCTGGTTACAATATGGCCACTAAGCTCAATATGCTCATAATCAACGGAAAGATACAAAAGCTTGCCATTAATTATGCATATGTAGTGTTGGAGTGTGTGTTGTGTGTCCTGATAACATATGGACAGCCGAGCATGAAAGATAAATAGAAAGAGATGCAAAGAAGGCAAGCGAGAAAGACCGAGAGTGAGCGAGACGGAAGGTTATCGAAAGCATTGCCCATTTAATGAGCTTAATTAAATAAACAAATGGCAACGCGTTTTTGCCAAAGTCGCATTAAAAGTTCATGAGAAATAAACTAATACACATGTAGCCTTGAACATTTACACACAAAAAACACACATACTAAGGTAAAACACACACACACGGGATTATCGGACTGCTCATGAAACTGTGAGTGTAATTACAGCTGGTCAAAAAATACTCTTTATAAGGTCCTCACAGCATAATGCATGAAAAACTTAAGGGCTACACTTTTCTTCCATTTGTTGTATTACAAATAAAAATGAAAACCAATAAATAAGAATCATATTTTCGTTAATCAAATGCAAAAATTTGAGCTTCGAACACAGACTACCCTTTGTTAGAGTATAGAAAAACTGTGTTCACATTTCGGGTGACTTCGGCATAATGGAAAAGAAATAAAAGTGTGCACATAATATTAATGGATTTGAATTTATCAGTAGGTTTAAGTGCGCTTTGCACTTTTGTCTTTGTCGTTATTGCCATTGCTTTTTGCCTTTTGCTAATCGAATATTTAATTAGTTTAATACGATAGCAAATGAACTTGAAGATTAGCATCAAAATTGTTTACAAAGCCAACGGCCGAGATTTCTGATCAGCCAAGCAAACAAAGCGAAAAGGCAACAGAAACAGAGAAACAACAGCAACTGCGGCGGTTATTGGGATAGGTCGATTTTCGCCCAACAACGCCCCCGGGTTCAGGAGCTCCAAAACGACCTTAAATACAAGATTGAGAACAAGAACTAAATTTCTTAAGTGCTTTCATGTGCCAAGCCAGTTTAACAGACATCCTCCTCGCCCCGCTTCAACCTCGGACACAGTCAAATTCTCAATTGGCAATGCCTACAAATGCCTGTAGAAAATGACGAGCTGCGACGACCCTTCGTCCTTTGCTTTGCTTTATTACACTCGAATCACTTTCAAGAGTCAACTCCAACCCTCTTGCTTGGCACACAAAAAAAGGGGTTGGAAAAACAATTTTGAAAATTTATTTTCATTAATTTTAATTCGCTGCAAAAGTTTTTGCGTCTCCCTTCGCCATTTAAATACATCTGACACGCAAACGGCCAGAAGAGAGCTGGAGCCGACGATAGAGGTGAAGCTGGATGCTGAAGGCAGAGTTTAAGATGGAGAAGGACTGGGGCATGGTCCAAATAATTACTTTTTCAGATTTGGCCAGCTCTCGTCCCTTTTTAATTATTTGCAAAGGCTTGTCGCTAAACTTCACTTCTATTTCGGCCAGCCAAGCGAGCATAATTAATTTATTTAATTTTTTCTACACCCTGCACTCGCTTTGTTGTTGCTGTTGCTATTGCTGTTGGTAGGCCTAGATTTCCAATAATTAATTGAAACACTCAGTCTGTAAAAAGAAGCAATCGTCAATATTTAATTAAAATTGCGTACGTTGCTAAATTCAAAAGATGTGTTCATCATCATCTAGGACAAGTCTGAGGTCGAGTTAAGGGATTAACCCTTTATTCTCCCTCCATTGGGCTCCCAAACCCGATGACAACGCAGACTCCATTCAAGTTTCCCGCTCGGTGGATGATAATGATGATGATGAGACTGATGTGTATGATGGGCATGATGAGGGCGTGACGTTGATTTAGTCCCGTGTTCGCGTGACTTTAGCAGCGTTGATTGCACTTAAGCCTCAGCAAAGGCACAAAACAGATTCAGATTCGGATTCCCGACATTCCCGTCTCTAATGTCAATAACATGCGATCTGGTGTTGACGCCATGTTGATGCTGATGCTGTTGCTTGTCTTGGCTGACTCAGCAGGCGGCAATCAACGAGCTGTTCTCTGTTCAATGTCAATTGATGCGTATGCGAGTCGAGGCGAGACAAGAGAGGTGTGTGAGAGTCGGCCTCCCCGTAGGCCCATCTGGAAATACACAACAAACTGGAAGCCAGGCAGCCAGACACACAAGACGAAAGACATGTAAAAGGAATACGGCTTTTATTTGCGTTTTTAGGTCCTTTGAACTGTTAGTAAATTAAAGTGAATACTGTCTAGCCCTATTGAATGCACACACGTATTCTTAATAGACATGCTTTGATAATATACTAATAATATCTTTAAAAATTTCCCCATCCCATTGCAGTTGTCAACATTGACAAGGCTGACAACACCGACAACAGCTCGAGGGTAAGTACTACTCGTAAACAAATCAGCCCGTAGCTGGGCATTATTTGGCAAACAACCATTAACCATTTGCCTCTAACCATTAGCCATATTTCAGCTAATCGAAGTTGAAATTAAAGCCAAAGCGGAGCAATGAAAATGTCAGTTCAATGATCTAAATCATGATTGACAGTGTCAGATAGCCTGATAATTGTATCTGGCTGCGGTTTAGTGCAAATTGCCTGCCACGTTGCGTATACACCAGGTGGTCCAGGGCACGTCCGAATTGTCGTCGCGCGTGTTATTCGGTCGTTTGCATGCAATGACTCTTGTTTTCCCTCTCGCTCTCGAAATCTTCCGTCTGTCATTAGGTTGGGCATTTTGCAATTAATTGCAATACCATTGTTAATGAACTAGTTGAGCAAAAAGAATAATAAAATGAGTAAATAAAAAATGGAAACACAATTCACCAAGGGGTAGAGAGGTCATGACATGGCCATGGCGCAGATAAAAAAAAGAACAATTTGCAAAGTGACGTCAAAACAATTACGTGCAGAAATACGCTTGATAATAAAATGAAGTGAAGCTCTCGCAAACGACGACTGAGAAGGCGATGGCGGCGGCGTTAGTTCTCTTACTCTCAAAAGCTGAAACGTGCTTAAGTGTTGACTTTTATAAATTGTGCTGTCGTTTTTCTTACCTGCCCAGCTCGAGCTCACCTCCTTGCCAGGTGAGCTGATGTGGTGTCCGTGTGCATGAGAATGTGTTTGGCTGTTGGCATGTGCTCAACTTGGTCAGCAATTAATTACACACAACGACTGACACTCCGACAGAGGCTGAGGGAGAGACAACGACAGAAAGAGAGAGAGTGAGACAGAAAGTAGGAAAGCGACAGCAGTTCATCAGTCGTTGGACAAGTTTAAAGGCGCATTTAAGGCAAATTTAGTTGGGCCAATCAGCCGACGCCGAGCTGAGCTCTCAATAGGAGCAGACCGTTGTCCTTGCCGCAGATTTATATTTGCCAGCCACACTCCACTGGCTACGAATGACAGTTAAGTGCGAGCTTTACAGCCAAACGGCAAAACAGAAACAGCAACAGCGAGCAACAGCGAGAGGGGAAAAGGGAATTCGTACTGGGTGCAGTCAGTGGAGCTCTCTCGGTCGGTTAGTTTATCTCGCTGGCTGAGCGTTAAAATAATTTCAGGCTTTCTTTTCATTTGGCGCGCCATTTCTCCTCGCTCCACTCCCGTCTCTCACACTCTCGTTCTCAAGCCCCTGCGCACAATTTGGCGTGCTAGCGTTGCGGTTTTGCAGCCTTTGCCGCAATTAATGCTAACAGATTAATTATACGCATCGCTGCATAATTTGCTGTCTGTTTTTCAAATTTATTTTATTTTCATTTTTCTTTTTACGAGCATTTTGCCGGTCCCATCAACAAAACGTGAAGTAATGCAGCAACAACAACAACAATACCAACATGAACATTGACAACGAAAAAAGGGACAATAGCCTGGGACTTGGACTGGCTCTAATGAGTGCACATTAGCTTGACTTTGGCATTAAGAAAGGGCCCCAATTTGTCGGGATAATCAAGCTGACAACAGACCCAGTGCTATATATACTATTTTGTATATACTATAGATGAAAGTATTTACTTTTTTTTAGAGTTTAGCTGGGGCACATTTTAAGTGAGTGCAATTTGGTATTGATAGGTTGGCTGATAAAGCAATTTGGTCAGGCACGGGCAACAGCTGTCACTGACCTATTATTTATATGACTTTGTTTTGTTTGGGCAACCAACTTTTTTGTACTCTTTCTCAGTGCCATAAATCTAACTGTGTTGCCTGTATTAATGTGTCAACTACACGAAAGTAACCCACACACGCACTTCAATCAGTGCCAGAGAAGCGGAGAGAGCACAGTTGGGCACTTCAAGTGAACTGCGGGGACGCATAAGGGAGTGAGTATGGTAAGAAAAGGCATTGGTCCGTGATAATTATAACTCAAATAGGGCCGAAAAGGATAACGGATAAGGATTGGCATTGGCTGGAGTGCTGGAGTGCTGGAGTAGTGGAGTGTGGCGAGTGAAGACACAGTGACATTCATGTTGATTTATATGCCTTTTGGGGCACATGGGGCGTATGATTTATGCCGCAACTGTCGCTCTATATTTATGAAAACAAATAAATATGTGCCGAGCTGTCATTAACGTGTACAAAGCACATTAATTGCATATTAAAACGTATTAAGGATACATTAGCCAGCACTATCTGTGTCCCCGAAAAATGCCATAAACAGTTTCCTCTATTAAAAGTGCGCCCCGGAAAACATTGTAAGCAGCTGCCAGCAGCCAGCTGCCAGTTGCAGAGGCCAAGTGGCAGCTAAGGCGACAATTTGCGCCAAGAGTATTTGCTTTGCCATATTAAGTAATAAAAACGTTGTAAAAATCATAAAATGAAAGTACAAAACTGTGCAAAGTCAACCGCCTTTGCCGCTGTGGCCTCTCGTACTCCTATTAAATATTATAAAAGGCAATTTGCAAATCTCATATAAAAGCCACACGGCATAGACCGGCATGTACATGCTAACTGCCAGGCGCACACACAGTGAGGGGTTGATGTTGGTGTTAGAGTGGGGGAGGGGAGGGAAGATGCCAGCAGCCGACTGGCGGCAATCATTAGCAACAAAAGGCCGTAAACAAACAAAACAAGAGCCGTAACAAGCAAACAGTATGCCTGCCGTGTTGTTGGGGGCAACCGCAACCTTATGGCCCAAAAACTGCCTTGGCTACAAGCTGTTGCCACGCCCCAAACGACCACGACCAAGACCAAGGCCAAGACGAACACGAAGACATTCAATTGCATATGCCAGAAGCGTTGATAATTGTGCTAGAATTAAAAAGATTTAGTAGCAAAGCTTCTGTTGCTGCTGCTGTCGCTGTTTCTAAAGATAGAGATTCAGCCAGTCTCCTTAGTCAGGATTTGTTATTTCTGGGTATTTTTTGTTTTTTTTCTTTTTTTTGGCGCTTCTCTAATTAAATGAGCTCTTTGTACCGTCTCTATTCCCATTACCATTGCAAAGACATTGTCTTGGCGTTTGTTTACCACTCATTTTGATGAGTACACGAACTCTAGGATTTCGTTTTGCCGTCTGCAGGTAATTAACATTTTTATGTACTTTTTCTCAGTTGAGCGCCTCATCTTTGAGTGGTCCAAGGCTTCGCTGTCTACGCTGCCAGATAATTAAAACGTTGATTTATGCAACAGATAATAAATTCAACAATACCACTGTGCATCACTTCCCCCTCTTCATCTTTCTCCCCCTTTCCATTTCACCGACAGTTTTTTATATGTGTGCTTTATTTTATTTTTATTTACGCGTGTCTGTCTCCATACGCCGCACTTGATGTTGTATTTATTTTGCCGCTGTTTCGATAACGACGCTTAAAAGCATTTTTTAATAATCCAATTTCTTGCCTCATGCACTCACATTTGTTGTTCTCCACGGAAGACAAAAACCGTAATGACAATCAGATAAGCTGCTCGCAGAAATAAATACTTACTTGCACGTGCTTGAATGATTATTTTATTTTTAAGCTTTGTAAGTAATTTATTGTTTCACATTTATTTATACTTCTGCGTTCTCAAATTAACTATTATAAAAACTATATATTTGTAAACGAATGTGTAATAAAGTATACTTGAAAATCATTCAGCGTGCCTTGACATTTTCCATTCACCTGCTTGATTGTATTTTTGGCTACTGCAGGTATTCGTTTATACATGCCAGTATATCAGATATTGATTGAGTTTTCTCCAAGCAGGGTCATTCATTTTTAAACATTTCAAAATTGCGCCTTTTTGGCATATGCATTTTTGATTTATGAGCACGACGAATTGACGTCAATCAGGTTCGGCGGTTGTCGCATTTTATTCCATTTTTATTTTTATATATGGAATACAACGCAAAAAGTAAAATAAAGTAATCAGAGCAGTAGACAGCGTGGTCGATATGCCTGGAGTTGGAATGGGAATGAGAGTGTGAGAGTGAGAGAATCAGCTCCCAATCAAACTTTTCCAATAAAGTCTTTAGCCTAAAGACAGCTGATAAATCAAGCAATCAGAGCGAAAAGGGCTGTGCCGACAGCTCCGAAAACATAATTTATGGCAAGTGCTTTAAAGTTGCCGGCCCAAATTACTCTCCGGCGCACAAACAAAACAAAAATCAACACACACAAAAAAGGAAAAAAATAACAAAAATAAAAAACAACAACAAACAGTACGATGATAATATGCGGCTGCGGCTAAATCAGAATCAAAATCGAAATGGAGAGGAAGAGAAAGTAGCTGTGAGACAGCCGCAAAGTTGGAGTTTGGCTGCAAAAGTGCGAAATTTAACTTTGCCGATTACACCGTCGAGACCAGAGCATAACTGAGCATGCCAGACCACGTTGCGTATACGTAACACAGTGTAACGCAACGTATACATAATAATGGGCGCAACCCAAAGAAACAGAGAGAGAGAAAGAGTGAGAGACAGAGAGAGAGAGAGAGTGAGAGAAAAAAAAGGAAACAAGGCAGCAGACGTGCATAGTTTGATGCGCAGCTTTTAGATAGGCAACGAGTTTGTTAATAAAAAGGCCAGTCAGCCAAATGAAAAATACTTTCCGTGGGTTGGGCAAATTGACTTAATCTAAAATAAAAGTTTAGTGCGTTGGGCCACATACTCAAGCGCACACAGTCAGAGAAGGAGAGGTCGAAGTTCACAAACGATATTTTTATATGAGCATGTGTGAGTCTCAGTGAGTGTGTGTATGTGTGTGTGTGTGTCTGTGCTGTCGATGAGGTAAACGAACCAGCAACGATTTACACACATACACGTACACTTACAGATGGAAGAGTAGGTAGGGATATGGCAGCATGTTAATTTCCCAGGAAACGCACGATAAAGTTGAATGCTTTTTCGAAAAACTATTTGACTTTGAGCAAAGGGTAGATGCCAGCCCCGACGACTCGCAAACACTCGTTACATATATCACAATTCACTACCAAATATGTGAAAGTTCATACGTGTGTTTGTGTGTGTGTGAATGTTTGGAGAAGCGTTTACCTAGCCCACATGCATTGGCTTCTGGCAGAAGTCGAAATTGGGATTGGGATCAGGAACTGAGGCTGCCATGGCCAGGCCCAGCTCTGCACATGCGCCTGAATTAAATCAAATAAAAAAGTTTTAATAAGGAAATAAATTTTGTGAAAATGCTGAAAAGGCAGCAAGATTTACGATGCACAAAAGATAAATTTACAAATGCGAATACATAAAGACGTAGTGAGAGAACGAGCGACCGAGCGAGCGAGAGGGGGTATCGAAGGGAATTGAAACACATATGCTAAATGGGCATTAGAAGAACGAGCAAACTTCAACTGCAAATGAAATGGCAATTCATTTATTGCCCCTTTACAGTATTTATGGCAAGCAAATAACTATATATATAAGTATGCGAATGTGTGAGTGCCAGTGTGCACACACATCTGCATAATGTGACGCAATTACATTTAAAAGCTCATAAAACGAGAGCAGCATTTCAATTGGAAAATAAGCCACAGATAAAATTGCGAAACAATTGCCAAACAAATGAAAGCACAATCAGTGCTCTGCTCCGCTTTAAGAAATAAAACAAATACTAAAAGTAAAAAGCATCCCAACCACTATATGACAAAATAAGTGAGCGTGGCGCGGGGTAGGGGGAAAAAGGGGCCGGCAAAGAAAACAAAACATATTTAATTTCCGCTATATAAGCACAACTGACTTGTGATTATTTCCGTTTATGATAGTTGCGCAATTTCACCATTTGGCTGCGTATCCTTACCAGCAGGATACCCCCAAACGCACACACACACACATGCTCAAATACACTAAAACCGAGCACACGCAGACAGCAAGTTAAAGTTGAAAGCTTGTGCCAATTTTGCGCTCGTGCAACTTTTGTGTGCAGTTACCATGACAGCAAGAATTGTCAGTATTTTTTATTTCTCGTTGTATGTGCGATTCCCATTCAGTTATTCGTTTGCTGGTTCGGTCCGTCTCTCATTCATTCGATTATTCATATCAGTATTTTCTTATTTTTATTTATTAGAGATTGCATCGGCCTGACATTAACCAAACAGCCTTTATTAAAGCCAGATGAGAGTTTCGTGTTTGCCTTTTTTTTTTGTTTGGGTTGCAATTGAAATTGAAATAATTGTTGACTTTTTGGATTAAAATATATTTTTGCATGGTTTTTGTCAGCTTTCCCTTGCATTTGAATAATTACCGAGCCGTGCTTTTACTTGTGCTGTTTGTTTAGACATTTGCATTGCGATTGCGATTGCGGCATAAACTTCATAATTAATTAAAATATTCAAAGGTCAACAGGGCGTATGCGCAACGTGGCCTTCTTCGTAAGGTCTGGCCCTGACGTTTGCTTGTTACCAGTTACCAGTTACCAGTTGCCAGTTTACTAGTCGCAGTTGCCGTCCCGGGGGCACTTAGGACGCTTTATTGCTGACCCTTGGAGTTTATCATGATTTGCGCACCATGAGAACGACTTCTTCAAAAATGTTTGGCTATGGCGTAAAGGATTCTTTTTTGGCAAGAGACCGCTGTCAGTCTTAGTCCCAGTCGGCCCTTCAGATACTGAGCACTTTCTCTTCCTCCCATTTCACTCATTCTCTCTATGTGCCTGCTCCACTTCTGACTAAGGACTCCATCTGTGTGGGCGTTCTCTCAATGTGTGTGTGTGTGTGTCCTGACAAGTGACTTTTCGGATCTCCCCTTTAGCGCACTCGCAATTTTCATGAGCTGCTCCCGAGCGTTTTGTCAGCTTTATAATTAAAGCAAAAGTTAATTTTTTTCAACAGTGCCATAGTGCGACCCCACCTCTCTGCCCTTCCTCCTTCCTCCTCCTTCAGTTATTACATCCTTACTGAGGCTGCCGCCGAGCTGAGCGTTGTTTTGCATGCGCCCTTGCCGGAAAACTCATTATTTTTTAAATGAAACTCTTGCTTTGTGCCGTTTGCAGCACCTCGACCCGTCTCGTGTGTTTGTCTCTGCCATTGCGCTCATCATGATCCCAGTCGCAATTAACTCAAGAAAATAATGTTGCGGCAATGACTAGCGAGAAATGTAATATTTTTGCTCCCATTTGCCGCTCCCATTCCCCTCGCTCAACTCCACTCCACTCCACTACACATCGCAGTATAGTATCCGCAGTGCCCTCTTAGACAACCAATATGGCCATGTTGCATTTGTAATAAGCATGTAAATGAAAATGAAAATGGAAATGGAGTTTAAAGTTTTCAGCTGCAGCGAGTCAAAGTTGAGGGCTTGTTTCTTGTGTTTGGCATCTCATTTGTATGCCAATTGCATTTGCTGCTAATGCGAGATGACGGTGCTTCTATCTGGTCCAACTATTTGCAAAAAGCAGAAAGCACAAAGCTTGCCAAATGCTTGACGCTGTTGTATTGTCATGCAATAATTATAAATTTTGCAAATGGTAATCCCCAAACGACGCATTGACAGCGCATTCCGATGCAGAAGAAAAGCAATTTGAAAGTTTGCATTGCCACGAAGCAAGAATATGTGTGTGTCTGTGTGTATGTGTGTGTATGGCACACGTTGCAAATACTTAGGGTGAAGCTGCTGCCGGTTCGTAAGGGAGAACAGGCGAGATAGTGAGCAGGTGAGGGTAATTGAAATGTATGTGAGAGCATCTCGGAGTTTAATGAACTTTGGCATGCATGCACATGGAATACGAGTACTCGAATTACAAGTATTACGACTATTGCAAAGCACACTCAGACACCACTTCCACTTGCCCTTCCACATGCTCATCGGCATCCACATTCACATCGAGTTTGCCCCTGCTTAAGACGAAGCCCTTGGCTCATAAATGCTTGCATGCTTGTAGGAATTGCTTAGCTGGGATTTGCTTAATTTTAGCACCACGTCTCAACATGCTATGCCCCATGCCACATGCCCCAGCGCCATTCACCAAGTCAGCTTATAGCTGGCAAGGGAATTGCGTTACACGCATCGTATGCGTAACATTTTTTGGCCCATTGTTTAAGCTAACTCATTTCGAATTTCGTTTTCATTTTCATCGTTATTTTTAAGCTCTCTCAGTTTGCTTGATCTTTTTGTGGCACATGCAAATTGAGGATGTGGCCACTTGTCAGTCAATCAATAAAATGCAAATATTTGCCAGTTTCTTCGCATTGTTTTGCGCATTTGCGCCACATGGGCCGACGGGCCGCCTCATGGTCTGATGGGCCGACTACGATGGCGCTGAGAGCAGCCAGCGCTTTGAACTTCAAAGTTCTGCATAAACACTTCACAAAATTCAATGACAACTCCAATAAACTGGCACTCGAGTGTCGGCGCAACAGCTGCGCCCAAGTGGGTGTGACCCACATACGCAAATACTGTAGAGAAAGCGACAGAGTAATAGAAACAGAGGGTGCAAGAGAGATAGAGAGAGACAGAGAAAGATACAGAGAGAGAGACAGAGAGAGAGAGAGAGAGAGGATGAGTAAGAGAGGTAAGAGGTTAGTCACATATGGCATGAATGCTGCTTATGTGACAGTTGTGTTTGATGTGTGCACCGCAAATTGCTTTGATGGCCGCCAATGTCGTCTACATTCGGTGTTTGCATTTCTCGGCTCTCAGGCTGAACTCTAAAAGCTATTCGAGATGCTACCTACGTAGTAACTGGAAGCACAAATTCAATGAAAGTTGTAAGCAGTCGACACATTGAATACTCCACATCAGCTGCAATTAAGTAAAATTTCTTGACGTCGCATAGTCCTCGGCTTACTTCCTTCTAGGCTAATCCACATAAGAATAAGGCTAGCAAAAATATGACAGGCCTATGCTAAAGCCTTGTCATAAAATGCACAAATTTGTGTCGTTCGGGGAGCACTTTAGATGCTCAGCCAACAGCCAAGAGCCTTTTGCAAGCCTAAGTCCAAATGCGAATCCGATTTCGAAATCCTCGAGCTCCTTGGTGCCTCAATATTAGTTCAATAGCCCTTTGAGGTCAACCAGAACGTTGGCCAAAACTTTTTTCAGCCCCAAAATGAACAAACACACAAACAAACATACGCACATACATGAGTGCAGTTTGTGTGTGTGGCCCACTTGGATTTCTATTATTTGAAGCGCACTTCAGTTTCAGCTGCAACCAAAGTCGAGTTTAGTTCAGCCGCAGTGCATATGGAGGCCACTTTATGGCTTTCCACTGATTTGGCTGGCAATGGCAACGGTAACGGCAATAGCAACGATCGGTTTTTGCTAGTTTGGTCTTCCGCGTTTTGCGGATGGAAAAATGTATGTATAAAAATCGTTAAATGTTCGGCGGCTATTTGCCTGAGCTTCTGAGGCTGGCGCGGAAATCGCCTTAGGAAAAATATTGATGCCGCCGTCAGCTTTCTGGCGAAATTCAAATCCAAACGCCCAATGGTCGATCCCTTTGCCCAGAAACCAAAACCAATGCCAACCAATATTCGAAACCACACCAAATTCAACCAAAGCAAAGTAAAGAATAGAACAGAGCTGCGCAAACATGCTGGCCCATGTTTTACTGCAGTTTTTGTTTGGGGAGTTTTATGTGTGCGGCACATCTATGGCCTGTTTGTTGTTGTCTCTGGATGTGTGTATGTGTGTGTAAGCTGCCAGCAGTAACAACAATAAGCAATAACAACAATATCAATAGCAATAGCCATTGGCGGCCAACTGTAGAGAGAGCAGAGCGGGAGGCAGAAGTATTCGCGTCGAACGTTGTAAAAATCATTTTATGAGTTTGCATAAAATTTTGTGGTTTTCACGCCCATGTTTATTGCAGGCAGCATGGCACATATGTTGCCATTGTTGGCATCATCCTAGTCTATTGATTTTATATATACATATATATTTTTTTAGCCGCATTCGCTTCAGCAAAAAACGAAGCTAACTCGCGACAAGACAAGCAAACATTTTTAACCAACTTTTTTTCTGCTGTTTGTGCACTTTTTTGTTTTCTACTGTCATTTATTGGAAAATGCGACGCTTAGTTTATTTAATTAAATTCGTCACACGAAACTGCACCACGCTTCTCAGACTTTCTTTGAGGACTCTGTACAACTCTGGCAGTTTTTATTGATTTCACACCAAATGACAAATGGTGCGAGCAAATAATGCGGCGCATTAAATGATTTTCTCATGTCAAATGACCATCAAATTTAATTTGACAAAAGCCAAGGACAAGCTGGGCGTGCAATTAAATGGCCATTCAAACTCTGAAGAGGGAGTCGAGGTGTGGTTCACTTCGACTTGGCTCAACACCTGCACGCAACAAGCGGCTGGCTTCTGGCAAACTGAACAGACCCAATTTCCGTTCATTTTATTGTAATGACAGCCAAAATTTTAATAAGCATGCATTAGAGGCGAAAGCCAACGCCAAATGGCGAGGCCAGCATTCGACCCAAAAGTTAGTCTGACCCTTCAGTGTGTGTGTGTGTGTGTGAGTATGTCTGTATTTTGTAATTACCCAAAAGAAAAACAAAAAACGACAGAGGCAGGAAGTCGCCTTTAGTTTATCTAAACGAGCGAGATTTTCGGGTTCGTCTTTGCTGCCAAACCCTGTCACTTGCCGAACCCTGGCACGTACTTGGCGGCTCAGCGGCTGCCTATAAAATGCCACTTAAATCCAACCGAATGCGCCAGACGACAAAGGAATAAAGGCACGGAGATGGCGAAGTTGGAGACGCCACAATCTGACTGACCGCCTGTTCGCCGGCCGCTTCTCTGTTGGCAGGCAAAGAAAAACAATTAATATTGCCGTATGCAACAATAACCTTTTGTTTTTAGTGGCAACCAGAACCACAGTCACAGCACAGCACAGCACAGCACTGGGCAGTGCTGTCGTCCGCGGGCACTTCAAAATCGCCTCCCGTCGTTGCATGCAAGCGTTGGGGCAGGCAAAACGGATTCTTGCCCTGCAGGTGAAATAAATTATTATTTATTACGGTCATTAGGGCTTAATGGCGGCAATGATGTCCACCACGCACAAGCAGCGATCCAGCCGCGGACATTGCCAACTTCGCCCCCTGCTCCAAGTGCCAGCGCCAGCTCCAGCTCCAATTCCAGCGAAAGCGGCTGCCACAGACTTCCGCCGCTTAATCGAAAACGAAAGAGAAACATTTGTGGCCGGACAACCTTTGTGGCGTTTATTTTTTTTGGCGGACGGGGTTCGAATAGTGGACCCTTTTTAATGGCAACCGGTTCACATTATGCGGCCACAGCGTATTGTCCTTGAAAATATTACGCATAAACAAAAAGAAATCCGGCGGGCAAAGCGTTTATCGTAAATTCAGGGCATTATTATCTGGCCTGGCGTGTGCAAATATATTTATGCATTGCCAAAAACTTCTGGCCGGGCATGGCCTGGCCCTGGTCCGGTCTGGTCTGTCATAAATATGCGGCAAAGGCCAAAAAGCGTAGCATAATTTAGGCTCTTCACACATCTACCAAGCACACACACATACACACACACACACATACTCACACTCGAGCACACACTCGCATACAGGCGGCGTCGGTGTGGCATATTAATGGTGCTTCGAGCTGACACATTGTAAATTCAAATGCATTTCTATGGCAGCTGTGACTCAGCCGAGCGAGCCAAAAGAACTAAGACCCAAAAAACTTGGCCCAAAGCTTTTACCACAAAGTGAAAACAATCAATCAAAATATGCATATGCCGAGCTCTGCGTGCTGTTCGACCACCAAACGAAGCTCCTGGGCCTTTGGCCATAAAGAAATGGGGCAAAAGCCTCGCACTGGCAAAATTAATTTCATGCATTTATGACACATACGGCAAAAGGCGACAATTTCCATAAAGATTATTTTCATGCTGCCAAGAAAGCGCGCAGCGCAAAAAAGCGTGAGGAATATCAAGTATACGCCGCAGTGACTTGCAACAATTGTGGAGCTGTGCAGCACTGATTTATTTACCACGCGAGAATTATTCTTCTTTCTGTTATTATTATGCAACAGCAACAGTTGCTGTAACGGTAACAAAAACAACAATTGCAACTGCAATTTCAACAGCAACTGCAACTGCAACTGCAACTCAAATTGTGCAGCCAAAACTTCAACCTTTTGCCGCCTTCCTGCTGACTGTGAAGTTTGCCATTCCTGGCACAAAATTACATCCAGTCTACATTGGTATGTGTGTTGTGTGTATGTGTGCATGTAATAGTTGCGCTTGTACATAGTTGTGTGTGCAGTCGTTGTTGCAGTCGCCTTCCGCTTCCCCCATCTGCTGTTGCTTTGATAAATGCGCATAATTTCAGTAGTTTTTCTTGAAGTACTGCACGCTGCGTGTTTGCTTCTATTATGTGTGTGTGTGGGGATGTGTATGTAATATTCTCTTGCTGCTGTGCTTTATTGTTCACAGCGCCGCGTTAAACATTATGCCAGTTGGGTGGTTTGTCTTGGCGGAATTATGAAGACGATTACATGACTTTATAGGTGACTATAAGTTAGTATACGAGTATATATACATATGTGTCTGCGTGTAGATGCGGAGTGAGTGTGTGAGTGTGACTCGGTGTATGAGCGACACGTGTGGGGAAGGGCGTGTCACTGGCATGTGTATATTTATGAGCAGCGATGCGCTGCGACAGCGCCTGACGCAAGTTTAATGAAATACCTGCCAGGATTTATGAGCTAGTTGACTACGGCAGAGAAGCAAAAATAAAACAAAGAAAAAAGCGCAAGGTGGAAATTAATTTTGTATGAAAACAGTGCTGTCTCCCACTATTAGTCATGCTGTGCTGCAAAGTTCCTTACTACGTTCTTTCACACCTTAAATCGAATACTTGCTGGCACACAAACATCATCATCAGCAGCACGAGCAGCTACTGCAAAACGTAGTTTTGGTTTCGTTGCAATTCGGCTGACATTCTTGCCACAGCGCATAAATGTGCTGCCCATTTAGCGAACACTTTTCATGTTACTTTTTCAAGTTTTGCCCAGAATATTTGTAATGTTTTTACTTTTCAATTCACCTGCCGTCGAGGTGAACTGTTATCCTGCGTTTTCCCGTAAATAATTCAACTGAAAAATTCATAAAGCTGCACCACGTACCTGTCGTATCTGTTTGTGTATCTCTCATTCTCCTTTTCGTTTACTTCCTTACATGAATGTCCTGCACGTTTTGTTTGGCTGTTGTTGTTTTTCTTTAATTGTTTAGAAAATAAATCAGCAAACCCCCGAAATAAGTTGACAACACCACATGAAATAAAAAACGAGAAAGCGAGCTACCTAAATGGAACAGCGATGTGGTGCACGTAGTCCTAGAGGTGGGTCCTGCGAGTTGCCCGTGCCGAGCGGAAACGGAACTAGCAAAGCACAAAACGAGCAGGGCAACAACAAAACAAAAACGAGAACAGCAACAACAAACAACCGAATCTGCCCCCACACAACAAAAATAAAACTCGACAGCAAAAAACTATAAAAATTTGAAAAGAAAAAATAAAGGAAAAAGAACGGAAAAGCAAAATTGCCAAACTAAAACTGCAGTCACGAAAAAAAATCAACAACAACAGCATTTCTCCGCAGTGGGTGTAAATATGGCACACACACCGAGTCTAGGCAAGCCAGAGTGTGTGAATGGGTGTGTGTGTGGGGAGGAATAAAAAGTTGGTGTAATAAGCGTGGCAAAGCACAAAACAATTTACGAAAATTTGTACAATTTCTAAACTTAAATAAACACCGAGAATGGTTTTATTTTTATTATAACTGCGACCATTTCACTTTAACACACACACACTCACTTACCCAGAGACGCTCTGAGTGAGGCAATAAAGGGAGCTGAGCTTAACCAAATGACGTCTTAAATATTTTGGTGAAACACTTTGGATCGTGGCCAGAGTAAACTGCAAACTTAATGAGCTGTTGACGTTTTAACCACTGCGGCCCTATTCTTTCCCTATTCAACTCGCAATTAAAGCCCTTCGCCGAGCAGCTGGTGGCGACTATGGCTGAATTAAGACCGTGCACGACACACTTCTCGGCCAAGACTCGAGTCAAGTTCAACAAACCGTTGCTGGCATGCAATGACATCAAATAATTCAAATGCCATTGTACTTTTTAGTAGTAAATTAACAAGCGTCGCCTAGTGACGCACATCAACACACACATCCACACCCGCACAGCATGCGACCCAAGCTGACGCGGGCGGGTACTGAGATAGAGAGAGAACTCTGACCGAGAACTGGTTTAAATTGAAAAACTTTTGCAACTTGCAAGTTCTTTCTTTTTCGAATCTCTGTTTTTCTTGTTGTTGTCCGGTGCTAACAACTTGGCAGGGATTCATTGCAGTTCCCCACATTCACACGCACACAAGCCAGCCACGCAACCTCACGCAATCATGTGAAAAAAGTGCATATGCGTGGCAGCATATCATTTGAAGCAGCTGAAGACCTCTTTAAAACGAGGCACTCTCCGTATACTTAACGCGACAAGCAGAGTAACTAATTGTTATTCACTGCAAAGCAAATGAGGCTGTGGATTAAAGAGAATAGCAATTTAAGTGAGGATTTAATTTAGTTATTTTTATTTTAATATCATGTACGGCTATATTCTTTGAACAAATTCAACATAAAAATCAAATCTACTTTATTTTCCTCAATTTGAAAAGCATTTGTATAATCAAATATTGCAAAGAAATTACTCCATTACACCTATATCAATTCACCTATATCAATTTCACAAATTTTGCGGCAATGCAGCACAGAAATTAAAACATTAAAACAACTGAATTTTATCTCCAAAAACAAAAATTAAAACCATTTAATTGTCAATCGATAGCGTTGCTAGTGTGATTTTAGATTTGTTTTTAATTGGGATGCGCTCGTAATGCTCTTAAAGGTATTAAATCACTTTCAAAGTCTCAGAGTTTGCAACAATATTATTCGTAGCACAACAAGAAAAAGCAGAGACTATGAAAGTTTTGCAAAATACTAGAAAAACGGAAACAAATACACGGCAAAACTTGGTTGCTTTTAATATTAAATTATTTTGTTCTTAATAAACTTAAGTCTGAGAAGAAAGTTTTCGCTTGTTCACATCTGTTGTCAGCGTCAATTTGTTGCATTTTTCGGGGCGGTGGGATTAATGCAAAATGTATAACAATTGTGTACGTATTGAGCAACACAGCACAATTGCTCAATTATTCAAAATGCGAATAAAAAGAGTAGCCAAAGACTGTAAATAAAAATTGCGCAAATTAAAGTCATTCAAGTGCAGTGCATCGGAAACGGAAATGTGTGCAAAACAATTACGTGCGAGTGAGCAGCATGACAGCGTGCGTGTCAGAGGGAGAGGTAGAAAAAGTAAATGCAAATATGCATCAAACACGAAAGCAAAGCGTGAGAGAGTTGTGTAAGCTGACACTTATACATACGCACTCACGAATACCAGTGTGTACTGGTTCAAGCCCATTACAAAAGCGAGCACAACAAGAACAACAGGAATCGAAACAACTGGTCAGCACTTTAAGAGAATTTATATTAAGCGCATTTTTATGCTGGCACTCAAGTGCAATCAAAATGCGTTACGCGCAATTTCCCATTTGCAATCTGCAACGTGTGGCTGCGGCGGCAATTGGAGGAGGTTATGGGGATTCATCCACAATATAGGCCACAAAATGGTCATTGTTATGGCCTCCGTTTGTTTATGGCCCAATGGCCATAGTTGCATTGCTGCAATCGAATTGCATTTTGCATATAACTTATGGCTAATGACAGGTCCTTAGCATGGCCGAAATGCCAAATCTCAGCATGCATGTAGTGCAGCGTGGTTATCTAATGTAACCGAGCGTTGTAATTGCGTGCATTAGCATGGCTAATTAAAAAGCCAGCCAACACCTGCGGGTATCAAATTGATAACACCGAAAAAGTTCTCTAACAGCATTTAACAATAGAAACTTTTAGTTCACTCACATGTGGGGGATTACCTAACTGCAAAAGTTCTGTCCGCACACCCAAACACACACACACATACACACACACACACACAGGCAGACAGTGGGAGTGTGCCACGAAATGCCCTTAGCAATTTGCTGCAACAACAAATGCTTTTAATCAACGAGCATTTGCTGCGAAATCTGGCGAAATAAATATAAATAAGGCAAAGCTATTTGTTTGGCTTTAGCTAACGACTCCCCAATGCAATTGTAGCATCAATCATACGCACTGTGGTCCAGTTTCCATACTGCCAGCTAGACAGACAGACTGTTCTTTCGAGTTTCAGTTACGGCTACAGTTTCTTAAGTGCACGCCAAATGTATCTGCAAATCCCCAAATAAACATTTAAATAATTTACTATGGCCTCTCAATTACTGTCAACAATAATATGGCGCACAGTTGCATATGAAATATTTATGACTGTCTTAGTATGCGTATGTGTGTGTGTGTGTGTATGTGCCATGTGGCATGCCGTTACATTTCCGACAGCGACAACGACAACTACGAGTACGACTACGGCCCAAGCTCAGTGCATTATGCAACAAGAGGAACAGCAACAGAAAACGGCAGCAACAATAACAAAAACAACAGTCGCATGCCATGACCAACAAAAGCTACAAAATGAAGTATGAGGTCAGCATACAACAAAACAAACAAACAACAACAGCTACAACAATAATAAATGAAAAGCGAAATGCAGCAGCAACAACAACACCAACAAGAACAAGAACAACAAGGAAAACAACAGTCGCAGAGGGGACAACAAACAACAAAAGAAAAGCACATGATTGTCGCTTGAAACTTGAGCCACAGCAACTAACCTCATGACATCAGCTTTTTGGTTTTCAACTTATTACAATTTCCATATAACCTCCAACGCGCCCGAGGAGCCTGCAGCTAGGACAGCCTGCCCAGAATCCTCCCAGCCCCGCTAACTATATGAGTACGTTCCAGCAAAATGCAAACAAATGTGCATATGCACTGCGAGTGCTGCGATGAAAAGAAAGCACAATGAGCACGAGTACAGCAGAGAAGAACCAGAAGCAGAACTAGAATGAACAAGGAGCCAGAGTGGGCAAGGGAAGAGCACGCCGGGACAACAGCAAGTAGAAGGCGTTGCGACAGTGCCAAATGCCATGTCCTTCATAGAGCTCGTCTAGGCAAGCAAATGGGCGAGGAGCGAAGAAAAAAGAAGGGAACTCAATGTGCGGAGAAAGGAGGAGAAAGAACGCTTGCCCTTGTCGCGCAGTTCCGGGGGCTGTGGAGGTTGGAGGCACTGCTGTGGGGGTCTTTAAGTTTTATGGCACCATTGTGTCAAGATAATAATATGTACGACTGCGAATATGTCTCTGTATGAGTGCCAGAATATGTGTGTGTGTGTGTACGTGACTGCATTTAAGTGCATAGTTGTGTTGTACACAAACACAAAGCGACCGAGAACGAGTAAGAGTGAGAGAGAGAGACAGAGCGTACGCAGACATTAAATAGCATTCCTCTTGCATGACATTTGCCAGCGAATTACTCTAAACTGCAGCTTTTGATACGAAGGAAGCAAAGTAGCCAACAACTACGAGAACTGCACGATTGCAGCGCCACACCACGGAACCAACCCAACCACTACAGCCACCATCAGCTGCTTTTATCAATTTAAATGAATTGCACACGAGTGTGTCATAAATTCATGCCGCATGACAGTTGCTAATGTTGCCTTTTGGACGCGCTGCTTAATTAAATAACCTGCTGTATTTTTACACTGCACACACACACACACTCTCGTACACTCCCTCCTTATTGTGATATGTAATTAAAATGTGTCCGCAAATTTGCAATTTTAATGCCATATCTTTATCTGTCTAGTCGCCTGCAAGAGCAGTTAAATTATAATATACATACTTACCCACATGACAGCAATTCGGGGTTCATTGACACCAGCTGCGACTTGAGTCTAGTCGAGCAGCATAAAATATCAAACAAAATATATAAAAACGAACAACATAACGGAGATAAAAATTACGAGTTTGCTGAAAACTTTTGACCAAAATTGCTAGTTGAGTTTTTATGTGCTTGAGCATAAAAAAACCATCCAAAATACTCAACGCGGTCGTGCGTATGGGCGAATAAATAAAAATTTATGAAGAACAGCTGAACTCGCTGCTCGCATCAACGAACTCCCCAAATAACTGCAGACTGGAGTCGGAGCAATTGTTGTATCATTCATTAGACTATAGGTCAACATAGTGGAAAGAAGAAAGCAACAACTGAAGAACAGCAGTGACTATTTTGCATAAAGTGTGGCAAGTCTGGTGTCTCTTGTTGACCTATAAATAATGTGCCAAATTTGCTGGTACAATAAATAAATGCCATTTTGTATGCAAATGAATGGAAAGCTTACAGTTTGTATACACAATTAGATCGACCTCGGACGTCGTCGTGAACATCGACTTTGATGTGGATGCTATGTTTTGTTGTACGTTGGCTGGGAGCCACTATACAAGATGCCCAATTACAATAAAAATCCTGTTTAGACCAGCTGGTAATTCAATTAATTTCAGCTGAAACAAATCCGCTCAACGGGCTCGTAAAGACCAACACAACTGACTAGGAAATTGTCACAATCACAGACGCAGTCCTGTTGTCGCATTCGAATTGGGTTAATTGGCAGCTTACAATCAATGCAAAACAGCTGGAAGTTCTGCAAATAAAAATTGATTGCTTCCTATATCAAAAACAAAATTATGATTCTTAGTGCATAAAACAGAATGTTTATGAAAAGTTAGAATAATTGATGAGGCTGAATATGATTAATTACAGTCGTATTTTATACTTTTAGTTGGGACTTTATATAATTGGATGTCAATTCGACTGTTTATCAACTGTTTAAAAATTAAATTTAATTTCTTTTTGGTACTTTGGTGGGAACAATATCAATCTCTTAAATTACAGCTTAATATAATATCACATTTGATATTTAATGTACTTATCGGTGAATTGCTTTATTTTTATTTATTTGCAGAAATCGTTAAGAGAGTGAAGAGAGGAAGGTCTGCCTAGGCAGCAGCCGGAAAAAGTTGCTGCTTGAAAAGACATTACACATTGAAAGCGATTCATCATCGACGTGACGCGATTGTTGTTGTCGTTGGTGTTGTAGTGGGAGAGCAACAAAAAACAAAAAGGCAACGAAAGCAAAAAGAGCCACTACAGCAAATTGAATGTAATTTCATAAAAAGCGAGTGTTAATTTTTTGCTGTGCTACACAATAGCAGCGGCAGCAGAAACACCAACAGCAACAGAAGGAACGACGGCAGCAGCCACATTGCCACAATAGCAACAATACATACTCGTGGCTTAATGTGCTAATGCGCAGTGACATGAAAAATGATGGAGAACATGCAAGTTTTGCCCTGTCGCCCAACAGCAGTAGCAGAAGGAACAAACTAGCCAACTTATAGCAAAAGAAAGCGGCAGAAAAAGGCGAACAACAAGCTGCAAATTTGATACATATATAAAAGGAGTGTGGTATCGTTGTCACGACTGCCATAGAAAACGAGCACAACTGGCAACGGGGGCAATAGTAAGAGCAACAACACATTGACAAGCGTCAACAAAGCAACACAAAAATAAAGAAAAGACTGCGCTGCACATCGAAGTAGAAGTGGTAGCAACAGCAACAGCAACAGCAGCAGCATCATTTATCAGCGCATCAGCCAGACAACCAGGCATAGCATATGTGTGTAAGAGTGTTGTGCTATTGTGAACGCCATTGCTGAAAGGAAACAGCGCGTTCATTCAAAAATCCATTAACCCTAATAAGCAGGCAACACAACAACCATAACAATAAAACAACAACAACAATAACAAGAGCAACAGCAGCAACTGCAGCACTCAGCAACATCGTCAGAACGCTCCGCATCGCATGGCATCGATGTGCCATTGTCTGCTCAAGTTGTTGTTGTAGTTGAAGACGCCAACCACAACAGAAGTAGAGAAAGGTACAATCCCAGTCAAAAGAGTAAACAGAGGGTTGCCACAAATGTTGCTGCCACGGCTGCTGCGACAGCGGCTGCTGCATGTGCCACTGCATTTAATGGAACTGCGCATATTGCTGCTCTGCCTACCAACGCTGCTTTTGGCCACCACATTGGAGCCAGGTGAGTGTGTTAACAACAAACAACAATAATAACAATGCATGGCATTAATACAAACAATACAATCGACAACGAGCAGTACAACAGGCAGCTATTCAATTAATCCGCAGCAATTGTCGGCTGCTATTGGCAACGAGTTAAATTGCGACTCGGTTTTAGTGCCCTCGCAATTGAATTGAAAATGGCGAATGAAATTTTCACGCGCCCCTCAAAGTATGCAGCAGTTTATTTTGTTATTTGCATTCAACGATCTCATCGCTGAAATAAACTGAATACCCTTAGGGCCACCGCGCCCCACAATTAAAAGCCTAATCCCAGGCTGCGAGCAAAGCACCAACTTTACCAATTTACGGATTTATTATGCTAGAACATTTTATTATGCTGGCAGCGCGTTAAATTCCAGTCTACTTCAGCGCTAAGTATCCACCTGCGGCTACAACTTTCACTCAAAATCTACGTATTTATATTAATAGGAAAGCTACGTAACGACGAAGACGTTGAAATATTATAGAATACTTTAATGTTTGCCATTCATTTTGCAAATGGAATGCGCACGCAAACAGCTAAAACGGACAGGGAGACAGACGGAGAGACATTGAGAGAGGCAAAGCAGACAGGCAGCCTCTGGGATCTCCAGTGGCTCCGTTTCAATTTTGTCGAGTTTTTCGTTTTCGTTTCGTTTCGTTTGGTTTGGTTTTTTTGAGAATCTTTTGTATTTCGCCAGAAGTTTTTTAGCATTTTATGTAGGCAACGCTGGCGCCAAACAATGCAGGTAAACATTTTAAAGCCGCAACGGCAATTGCTTGGCAAACAATTATTAATTTTTCATCAGAGTTCGCAGCTTTCGCGCAGCTCTCAGAGCTTCCAGCTCTCAGTTCGCTGAGCGCTGCTCACTGCTCGTTGCTCGCGGCATTGCACAGTTTTTGACCTTTTGCTAATTTGCTTTAAATGGACGAAGGCGCCTAAAAGTATGGCACACCCAAACGCTTTTGTTTATCGTGTGAATGTGTTTGTGAGAGTGAGTGTGTGAGTGCGAGAGTGCTCTACGGCGTCACGTATACGCATCGTTAGCCCCTCTAAGTTATGGCCAACACGTAACATTCACAAATAATAAGGATAATGAAAAATACACAGGGGAGAGATTAGCGTTAAGGGCGACCCGCTATTTCTTGTTGTTTTTGTAGCTGTTGCCATTGTTGTTGTTGTCGGTGGTGTTCATGCGCTACTGTTACTGTTGCCCTTGTGGCTTTGGTTTTGACCTAAAAGCCCCACGCGGAGTTCGGTAGTATGTTGCCACTTCTTCATTTTTTCCTCTGTTTTAGTTGTTATTGTTGTTGTTGTTGTTGTTGTCGTTTGCTGGTCAAACGCGTTACGCATAAATTATCAACGTAGCAACGGCGACACCTTATCGGGTCGCGGGCCGCTCATTACACAGCCTCCGGGAACTGGGAACTGAGAACTGTGAACTGCGTGCTCGGCGAGTGAGTGCAGCTCGCGTGACAGCGCAGAAATTGAAAATTTATTGCCACGCCTTGTGGTCTGCGAAATCTGTACAAAAACAGTGACAACAACAGCAAAAATAGCAAAAAGGCACAAACAAACACACACAAAAAAGAACAAAAAGCCAGAAAGAAAGAAAACTTTTTTAAATTGACTTTTAAAGTGCGTAGCGAGTTATGCAAATATTTCTTAGAATTAAATCAAAAGCGCGACGAACGGCGAACTAAATGTCTAATTTTCATTTAACAAAAATAAAAAATAGTCAAGAGTTTGTCTTTAGCTTGGCAATATTTCAGCGGGGAACATATATCAGACATGATAAAAAAATACAAAAAAAAATATGAAAAAAAAAGAGTAAAGTCAGCTTAGCACTTTCCAGCTGACAGATAGCCCCACTACAGCGAAAACACACGTGTCAACTTCTCAGTGCTTCCCTCGGTCGGTCCGTCTGTCTTTCTGTCTGTTGCTCTGCATATTTGCGCCAAGGTCGCTAGGGCAGCTTCACACGCACACTACACACACTACACAGATACACACACACACACACATAAAGCACACGCTTATACAAATAAACAACTCGCATTTGCAATATTTTGTTCGGTATTTTCTTTTTCGCTTCATTCTCGTGCTCTTTCGCCCTTTGGCTTCCACTCGTATTTACACTCGCGCTCATGTTTCAAGTGCAAATGAGTTTGCCGTTCCTGCTCACCGAGATGCTCTTCTAATGCGTCGTAAAATTTCAGCTATTTTGCAAATTTTCTTAGTGGTTTTAATATTAAGCTCATGGCATTTGTAACGCTAGACGTGCGATCTTTAGCTTACGGGGTTGAGCTCAGGTTGTTACCAAGCAGACGGCGATGACAGCGACTGAAGCAGTCAGCTGCCTGATGCCAGTCACTAAGCTACGCAGGCATCAGGCAGGCAGCTTAAAAACTGCTAAGCACTTTGGCCGCGCTGCCAAAGAAGCGTCGACTTAAGCAGCTTTCGAGCTTAGCTGGCGGCAGACAACGCCAACATATTGGCAGCGCATTAAAATATTACGCATACGCCATGGGGCGTCAATGGGTTGTAGCTGAACGCAAGACAAAGACTGTGCCCACAGTCTGTGCGAGAAAAGTGAAAAAGTGTTTTGCGGGCAAGTAAAAGACAGATAAATTAACATGACAAGTGCGCAGCAGGTCTACAACAATGGCAACAAACAATGTTATCAGCAGCCGTAGCCTAAAGCCTGGCTATGTGTCGTGTCAAGGGGCCATACAACTTAAACGCTCGCCGGATTGACAAGAAATATTTATTATTAATAATAAACATGCAAGCCACGCCACTCGCACTTGCTGACTTCATTATTTATCGCTTTTTAGTAGCCCAGCTAAGAATGAGAAGCTGGCGGCTAGAGTTTATGGGAGTGAGTATGTAGGAGGGAAATTAAATGAAAAAAGAAAAGCGACTTTAACAATTTTTTTTCTTCGGCTTTTGCTGAGACATCCGGTTGCGCGGTTGCGGGTGGCCTGCCGTCCATAGGGCGTCACTGGGCGGTCACCATTTTCTATTGCTTTTTGCACAAGTTTTATTACTGTTGCCTACTTTCAGGCATAATATAATTCACACGCCTAAGCCGCTGGCAACTGACATGCGCACGTAGAGAACCGACCAAAAGCGGCGGCCCAAAGCGCAGAGAAAACGCTGAGAGAAAGCGAGCGACGCGTTGAAATACGCGACTTTAGCCATTTTATTAGTTGTGCGTGTTTTTTTACTATTATCGCATTTAGACTTACACACACATTCACATATTAGACTCATAGTGAGGCAGGCACTTGACCTTAGACGCTACCCGACGTTGGGCGGGGCAAGCGTTGCCTTTTGTATTTGTATTTGTGTTTTTGTCTGAGCATTTACATTCCTCTTAACATGCGCAATATATTTTGACTTGTCAGTTGCCTATGTGCGTATACGTGTGTGTGTGTGTATTATGTGTGTCTGTTGCTGTCATGCATACAAATGCAAAAGATAAAGAATTTATATTTTCGGCTCCTCGCATCACAGTTACACTCATATATGTATGCTTATACGACATACGAGTATATTTATTTATACATATACATATGTACATATTTTTCTTTCTTTTCGTTGTTGTTTTCTATTTGATTGTTGACCACAAAAAATCGACCTGACCCATTATAAAGTGGCAAAGTGGTTGAGTGGCCGCCTTTGTTGTGCTGTTGGCATATTTTGTTTGTTATTAATGGCGCGTTATTATTGTCTGCATGCTTTTAATATCCTAGTGAAGATAAATACTGGTATGTTACCAACACGAATCTCAGCGAATTTAAACTCAATGCAGCGTGACCAAAAACTTTGACGTCAGAGCGCAAATCAGGCGCATAAATTACACGGCGCGAACAAAGGACAATGCGTATGTACTCAGCAAACACAAACACAAACACAAAAACAAAAATACATTTTCAATAACAAATACAAGTGCAGAAACGCTAACACAGACACAACTCACACACACATGGAAACAAGTATGAGGTTTTGGATTTTGGGGCATGAGTGTGGAGTTTGTAGGGATTCGGATTGCATACGCATGCCTAAAGTATGAACTATAAAAATTTACGAGGCAATAAAAGTGCGAGGCGAACTCGCTTCGCTGTGTTTTATGGCTCACAGGAAGCCCAGGGATGCAGAGCTGAGCAGACACTAGGAGAGCGAGTAGAGCAAGTAGTTGGCTGTAGACACTGCGCATTTTCTGCTTTCTACTTACTTCGATTTTTCACGCAACAAATTGCCCTAGGGTAGGGCAAAAGTATGTGTATGTGGTTGCGCTCGTTGTAAGAGGGAATAACGCTCAAGGCCAAGCTCATGTGCTCGCCTGCTTGAAAGTTTTCCTGCATTACGCACCGCTGATTGATTGATTGATTAAATTCCATTTTACAGCTCACAGCTGCACGTCTCGCACGCACAACGCCCTCCATCGATTGAGTTAATAATACAACCAGGCTATGAAGTGTCCGCCACTCGGTTAGTTATATTCCAGCTGCTTGAGCACGCAGCGCATTAAAAAATATATGCACGTCTAGTATATATGTATTTAATGCTAAAGACGGCTTGGCTTGAGGGCTGGCCCTTGTCAGCTTGTTGCTCAGTTGCCAGGGCAATCAAAGTTTGCTAATTAACGTACACATCGACTTCAGAATTTTAGTTGCCTGATTAAAATTAGCATGGGGCGTATACTTAATAAATTTCCTTCCTGGCCCTTGGCTCTGTAATTTAAAACTAATGGTCTAGCACAGCGCCCGTCCACTAAGTTGTTGAGTACTTGCCAACTTTTCAGACTACCAGATACTCTCTCTCTCTCTCACTCGTTTTCTCACGTCTATTCGCCTTTCGACTTTTCTTAAGAGTTAATTTGAGTTCCTTATGCTCTTTGCATTGTGCACCCTTCAATCAAGCTAATCGAAGTTCGATTTGAGTTTGATTTGCTCTTTTTTAGCTGGGTGCGTCATTTTTTTTTTTTTGATTATACATATATATATAGCAAACACATCTTGCTCACACAAATGTGTGTTTCTTTTATTTTGTTTTATTGATTTTAATTAAAAAGCCGTGCCCAAATATTACGCACCCAAACGTAATTCCCCGGTTTGTGAAAGTTTAACATACTCTTTAGGATTGGACTTCATGGCACTCTTTCTTTCCTCAAAGGATTCCCACTTTATGACCACAAATTCAAAGAAATAACAATTTATTTCGAAGAAAAGAAAAAACATAAAAATGCTATTGCAACCTTCCAGTGGGAAGCGTTTCTGGGAAAATGTTCAAACTTTTGAGCAACAAATTCATTGTTAAATCAAATAAAATTATTAATTAAAAGCTCAAGTTTGCTCGAACTTCGTTAATATAATTATAAGAGTACACGACTTTGCGTGATCAACCAAATAGACAAGGACAATGAACAGCATTTTCTCTTTACTTTATTGCGAATGTATGTGTTTAAGTATGTGTTTGTGCTTGCTTATGTGTTTGTGTTTATGTATGTGTGTGACAAGCGACAAGTGAAATCAATAAATGCCATGTCGAGGCAATAATCGTAAATAACACGCTGAGTTCGGGATGTCAATCAAATGGTTTATTATTTCAACAGTATCGAGTTCTCATGATGGAACAGCAGGTGAATAGGCGAACATCGTACACGGATATTTGGCAATGCAATTGCAATCTTTACAAATGGGGTTAGCTACGATTTATTGAGGGTGGCATGGAGCTGCCTGCATTTGCTGATTGCGATGACCATTTTACGCTCACAGTAGCAGCGCAGACTCCCTAATCTTAAACTCTAACACAGCTGAGTGCTTCGAGTGACCTCTAACGCAATTTGTAGTGAGCAGTTTATTTGTCCGTCTCTTGTCTTACATTCGCTTTGTCTTTGGCTCTTCTCTTTGATTGCAGACCAAAAGTCAATACTCACAGATAACGATTGGAAGAAGCTATGGATGCGCGGCGGTATAAATGCCGACTCAAAATTGGATAATAATCTCGACTCCAGTGACAGTCCCATGTTCGAGGATAGCGAGGTAAGTCAACCCAAATGCAACGATGTCCAACGTCACCGTGACAGATTGGCTAACAGACTGAGCTAAACAGTCTTGCAACTGCTCGATCTGCCGGTTGCAGCAATGAACTGCAATGAAGTGTATTCTAAATTCAAATTGAATTGACTTCAAAGCAGCCATTTGCCGTTCGCATTGTCGCACTTTAGCAGCACTGCAGCAACTACGTGTACCAAGTGCACTTTAGTCGCCTAGCCAAAGGAAGATTGCCAAAGTGATGGCCGTAAAGAATAAACTTTTAGTTTATCAATATGTTAATTTGATGTCTGCCGGAAATGGCAAGCAAAAAACAAAAAACAAAAAACGCACGAAGGACATGCAAATTGTGGGCCAGGATAATGCTAATTACCATACAACATGAAGACGAGCCAAGTCCAATTAATCTTTAGTGCTTATTTATATTTCATTCGTCCTGGCTTCTGCTTCGACTTCGAATCTAATTATCCAAATAGCAGAGGCACGCCACAACCGCAATTGCCTCCCCTGCAGCCCTGCAGCCCGGACAGGAGGTAGAAGCTATTGCCTTAGATTGAGCATATCCTAATATATATTTTACATGGCGTCCTCCTGTTTCGCTGACTAATTGTGCGACGTGGCTGGCATTTGGCGTGCATATTCGGTTTCTACTCTATGCTATTATTCTATTCTATTCTTGCAGGCAACAAATAAAAAATGAACTTTTAACTTTTTGTCTTGTTTTTTTCCTCTATTTCTCTCTCTCTCTCCCTCTCTCTTCCTTTCTCACTTCTTTTTGTTCTCTTCCAACAGCTGATGGCGCATAATACGACCGTCCAGCTGGGTGGCACCGCCTTTCTGGTCTGCAAGGTCTCCGGCGTGGATAGAGTGGGTGTAAATTGGGTTTGTTTTTGTCTCTCTAATTGTGCCGCATAGTGAACGCGGCTTTACTCCATTTCTTTAGCACACTTTACTATTAAGCGTAGTAATCGCATTCGTATTTCACAGTGTAGTGTTTCATGCATGCAACAATGACGCTGCCACCACACAATGGCTTCACATCGCACGCTCGCATATCCATCTGGCTAGCCGGGAAAATGCAAAAGCATTTTGTATAGTCGCTGGGAATTGAATTTATTTCAATTTAGCTACAAATGCAGCAACAAATCGAGCTCCAGCTGTGTGCAATTTTAAGCGCATTTTAAATTTTTTAATTATATAGCATTTGAATTAAATCACTTTGCCTTGCTTTCCAGTCCTTGCTTATTTCCAGTTTAGTTTATTCTTTGTACCAAATGATCGGGAAAGCACGCAAAAGCCCAATTTGTTTGGCAGAGCTGAGCACGAAATACAAATACGAGCTTAATTTGCAGCTGAAAGCCAGAAAACGTTTTCGGCATGACATTGTGTACACTTTGTTTGACATTCAGCGTTTGCTAACAAGCAATTAAATGCTCAAAATGTGACACGCAACACAACGCAATAGCAACAGCAAACGACAACGACAACGGGCGAAGCCATAATTGGGGCAGGCATGTGCCAAAATATCAATTAATCAAAGCCAAAACCATAGCACATCTGCGTGGGAAATTCTCTTCATCAGTTCGTTTCATTTCAATAGTGTAAACAAAGCACGAGTCAAACTATATTTCACTCAATGCGATTAAACACCCCACATCAAAGACAACTATTATAGAGACAGCTAGAGCAATTGTATTGCAATTCCTCGGAAGGGGTCAGCGGTCAGTTGAATTGCTATTAAAATGCAATTAAATAACAACTCATTTTGACCTTAACACTTCGCGACCAGCGTAGTTATGTTATGCGACATTTTAATTTATTTCTATAATATGTTCGCATTTATTGTGGTGTGTGGCAGCTTGTGTATTCAAGTGCTTTTTATAATCACTTTCGTTATAAAATCGCGGCTATTGGATGACAATATGTTGCGCTAATTGCATGCGCTTGTACTACGTATTATACGAACGTGTATTGAGTTGTGATACGAATTTCATATATCACATAGTTTTGTGCGCACTCGCAATTAACATTTCATTCCCATTGCTCCTTGTTTGCATGTTAAAATGCATGTATTCTCTTTAGGCACAGCGCAAGCGATAATATATATAGTATGTGTGAATGTGTACGCTGTGTGTGTTTGTACATATATCTGTATTTTTGTATTTCATTATTTCATACCTTGCAACAGAATCAAATTTCTTGGATACGCCGACGGGACTGGCATATATTATCCTCGGGCGCCCAGCTCTATACAAACGATGAGCGTTTCGCGATACTGCACACGCCCGGCTCCAACATGTGGACGCTACAGATAAAGTTTGTGCAGCGCAGGGATCACGGCATGTACGAGTGCCAGGTGAGTACGATAAGGAAAGCGGAAAGAGGGGTAACGGGGAAAAGGTTGGCAATTCCATATTTTATGCATGCAATGCAGTTGAAATGAACTAAAGTGCATTTGCATATGCTACGTTCGAGGCGTCCGTCTCGTTGCTACCCCGTTGTAAATGCGGCGCATACGCAGTATTGAGGTTTTTGGGGCTTTTCGGTTTCGCTGATTTCACATCACTGTCGATTTTTACACGACGCATGATTTAATTGTAATATGCAAATGCACTGTTACTACATATGTATGCAAAGGCATCGATTTAAGCCAAATGCTGCGCGTACGCGAGCATCTCCAACTGAATTCGCACCCATGCTGCTTGCACCGAGCGCCGTCTGCCGTGTGCCGTGTTCTGTGTCACATGTTCGCTGACGTTGACAGGCTAGCCGGCCAGCCGAAACCATGTGGCTGTCAAGCGCAGACGGCATGGCTGCCAGATAAACTGGACATTGACAAATTTAGCCAGTGACTTGCACACACGCCCCAGTGACTAAGGATGTGTGTGCGTGTGTGTATACGAGTGTGCTCTGACATGCATCCCAAGTAATGCAAAAGTAACCCAACAGACAACAGGCAAAGCCGAAAGTCATGCTGATACATGTTTGGCATGAGTTTGGGGCGTATGTCCAACAATTAAAAAAATGGAGAAATGAAAAGAAAACAATCAAGAACCCGACAGCAACAAGGCGAAAGACGGAAGCAAGCAGCAGACGACAGACGGCAAGTAACTAACCGAAAAGCAACAAACTTGCAGAAACGCCTGAAATGGACACTTGACAGTAACTCTGTTTATGCAGCAGCAGCAACAGCAGCTGCAGCCGCAGCGCCAGCAGGACTAGCGATACTCCAGGCGGGCATGAAGACAACTGGAACTGCAGCTGACCGGGATTCATACTTACAAACAAACCCAGCAGTCGAGCAGTTGAACTGACTGCGAATAAGGACTAAGGCAGCTCCGAAAAACGTAGCTTCAATTTCAAAATTGTTTGCATGCAATTTCAATATGGAGAGTCCACATGCCAGCCAGCGCTATATGAAGTCAGTCAGTGTCTGGCCGGCGGATGGTCGGACAGTCGGATACTCGGGCTACGAGCACTGCATGCAAATATGCCAAAATGATTATTTTTCCTTTTGGATTGCAGTCGCATTTGCTGTTCCTGGACGGAGCTGGTGCTGCTGCTGCCCGGCGGATATTTCGGAACGAAGCGTGTAGCAAACGCTCAGCACTTTTCCACTTATATATAGAAAATACTCGTTTTTGTTTCATTTTGCGTGCCAAATTGAAATTGTTTGATTTGCATTTCAATGAGTGCAACATTTCTGGCAGTCGAAACGTTTCTAGATGCCGCGCTCTGAGTAGATGCGGCACAGGAGTGAACTCTATATAATACAAAGAGTAGCTCTAGCGCCTTCTCTGCACCGAGTTTACGGATGCATTAACATTCGAGTTGATTACGACGAATGCTTTCAACGAATGAGAGTATGAATCAACTTCGAACTCGTTCTACTTCGATTTATACCCGAATTCGATACTCAGCTGCTGAATATGCTCGTTTCGTCAACACAGGTCTCGACACCGACTGGTATCATTTCTCACTTTGTGAATCTTCAAGTGGTTGTGCCCGAGGCATTCATTCTTGGCTCCGGTGAACTGCATGTCGACATGGGCTCAACAATCAATTTGGTTTGCATTATTGAGAAGGTAAGTAATAAAAAATAAGAGGAAAATTGCTCCGACTCGCCACACAATGCGCACAATTCAATCAGAGCTGCAGCTTCAAAAAATGCAGGGTTGCAGTTATGACACGAATTTGCATTTAAACTCATACACGGCGTATGCGTGATATTTGCATCTCATTTATTTTCAACCAATTTGTCTATCCCTTTTGCACAGAGTCCAACACCACCGCAGTACGTGTACTGGCAGAAAAACGACCGTCTTATCAACTACTATGACTCCAGGCGGGACATCTCCATCGAGACCACACCGGGGCCGCGCACGCAGAGTCGTCTTATCATTCGCGAGCCCCAAATCACCGACTCCGGCAACTACACCTGCTCTGCCAGCAACACCGAGCCAGCTAGCATTTATGTCTTTGTATCAAAAGGTGAGAATCTCGCTGCTGCTTGCTGCTCGCTGCTTCCTGGTGGCGAGGCGAATTAAGCAGCTGCTGCAACTTTTACATTAACGCGCAAATTGCAAAGAAAACTCTAGGTGACGCAGTTGCATTCGATGCGGACAAGGGCAAGGGCGGTTACAATGGGGACGTTACAGTTGCATGCAATTTGCATGGCCACCTCGTGGCCAAATTGAATTTCTTGTGATTTTAGCATTTAAATAGCCATCCCGCGCACTTGATGCCAACGATAAGAAGTGTAAATGAAAATATGCAAATTGTGTAAGCGGCGCAACGCCTGCAGCTTATTAAAATGATAATGAAAATGCGCGCTGCACTTTGTTGCCCTCCCTCGCCCATCGCCATGCTATACAAATTCCATTTCAAATTTATATGTATATACATTTTTCTATTTATATTTTCGCTGTCATTTGCAGGCGACAATATGGCGGCAATCTCACGTCGCAAAACCTCCTCGGCTGATCGCATTACGCACATATTTAGGTCGATGCTGGCGCCCTGTCTCCTGCTAAACACGGTCGTGGTGAGGTAAGTGCACAACCCTTCACCTCCCCTTCGCTGCCGGTGTTGCAATCACAACTAACTTGAAACTAAAATGGTTTTCTTGGTCTCTTTTTAATTTCCTGCTGCTGCAGACGCATTTTCTTGACCTAAGCGACTTAAATCAGATACAAAATCATGGCGTAAGCGAAACCAAAATGGAAATTTAGTAAAGTACTCATATGATGATAACACAAAGTCCTATTTAAGCTATTTCAATGTTAGAATTTAAATAACAAAAAGAAGCAAACAAAAATTATATATTACTTATACATAAAAATAATTAATTTACTAACAAAAAAACAAAAAATATAAGAAAAGAAAAAAATCAAAACTTAAAAACAAAAATAAAGATCTAGCGTAAATCTTAGGCTAAGTTTAATAGAAACTGTGTAAAAATCATATTAAATCGAATCACAATCTATTCAGACTTAGATTCAATGTATGTGTGTGTATGCAAGGCATTTACAACAACAACAAAAAAAGTTTAAAAACAATAAAATTTTTGGGTACACGTAACATAGGTTAAGTTCAGTTTTAAATCGTTTAACATCATTATGTACAGCTTTTTTTATCGTTTTCAAATTTGTAATTCCATGTAAATTTATTTGTTGGAAGTTTCATTTGATGTAATGTTAGTTTATGGCTTTTCAATTAATTAGTTTATACATAGTTAATGATTTGCCTTGCCAAAACATAAACAATCATTGGCCATTCTCTGCAAAATGTTGTTTTGAATTCAATATGTTTCTGGGTCTTAAGCAAATGTTTGCATCGCTAACAGATATAATCTCAATGGATCAAACATGTGGCCGCATACATACGGACTCGGTATAAATACATATATAATCATGTAAGAACGTTTTGCATAAGTAGCCAATTTCAGTCCATACCAATCGTTATTGCAACTGTTACCAATCATGAATTGAATAAACCAAAACTACATATACATATAGAAAAAAACAAAGAGAGCAAAAGCCAATAAATAATACATATTATAGGATGAACCTATACTAATTAATTGCGTAATTGAGTTTGTAAATAAATTGTATTTCAAATGGCATGGCACACACGACAAACACACAGCAAAGAAAAAATGGCAAATTATTCATTTTAAGTGTAAATACATAATAAAAATAAAAACATTCTAGCACAACAACAAACAAAACAGACACAGACGACTGAATGGAAAAAAGGCAGCAGCTGAGCGCAAGTAAGGGTAATAGAAGAGCGTGCAGCTGTCATTTGCAAGTTGTAATAAATTGCCCAACTGGATCATTAAGAGCAGACAGACGCGTAGAGAGTAACACAGAGAGATAGTAGCGATAGCCATGAATCTAGCATAAGTTTCAGCAATCAGCCAAATCCGAAAATCAGAGAGACATGCAAAAAGGCTTACTTTAGATGTTGCCGCTTGAACTCAACTAGAATGGAACTAGTAAATTGAATCATTTAGAAAAAATTTAGCTTTAGAGATGCGAGTTCAATATTATACAAATCATATTGAATATTCAGCCATTTCTAGATATCATGATGACATTTCCTAACTTCCTTCGATATAAAACACCTGAAGATTCGAAAAAAAACACATCTACGTAATCCAACATGTACAATTTCTCGACTGTTTTTCATAAATATTCATATAAACGTATTATGAAAATCTAAAATGAAAACATATTTGTGTGTTAAGCAGTTTACGAAAATAAAAACAGATACAAAAAAGAACTCAACGTAAATAATTAAATTAAAAAAACAGAGTACATTCATTACCATAAAGAAAAAAGAAAAAAATCTACTACAAACGATAATAAACAACTGTTAAAAATTTCATGATATTTCAATAGATTCATTAGTGTGAAAATCAGAATACAAAAAAATTAATATTTATAATAATAGTAAAAGTAATAATATTAAAAACATGAGAACAAAGCCGCACTCATTGCGTAGCAAAAAGAAAACAAATCCAATAATACCAAATGTCAGTTTCATTGATGTGAACGTGTATGTGTACTATGCCTAAAGCCCATTTAAAGCCAGCACATTTAATTTTATTTTATATATTAACGTATAAAATTTAAATGAGACACAAAGGATGAAATGAAATGAACAAATATTCGTTTGGTTTCCACTGTTAAGCATTTCCACTGTAAATATTTTAATTAAAACATATTGAAATGGCCGATAATGGCCATTAACTAATTAATGGAAAACATGCAACATAATAAAGCCAGAAATTAATATAAGTATCTACTTTATCCGAAACATAATACAACAACAACATGGAAATGGGCGAAGTAGATGACGAGACCGAGGATGAAATTCATTTAAAACGTTTTCAATGTAAATGCTCCTGCGCATAACTGTAAAATTTAACGTTAACAACAAATTTCGAATGAGCATGAATTTAACAAAATTACAATTAAAACTTTGTTCACGAAAACAAAATGAACAAATATAAATGAAACCAAAAAAAAATAAAATAAACGGAATAGCCATACAATGATTAATTGAGATTGCATTGAAATCATACCAATATGGAATGCATTGAAATAAACCAAGTGATTATCATGAGAAAATAAATGTAATTTAAATAACTAAAAATAGCTCGCAAGTCTTTCATTGAAGTTCGAGGTTGGTTTGGGGAAGGCGTGTCCCTTAAAAGTAGGCTACAATTTCGTGTCTGCGCTGTCTACACCAACGCCAATCAGCCAGCTGGCGGCAATTGAGGCTCTTAAAATGACGTCAAATCGACGGCCATTGTGTAACAGTGGCGCTATAATTGGACGCCATTGTTGGAACAAGGCAGACACATACACCACACAGCTATAAGGAGAATTTTTCAACTACGCGCCAATTATATTTTGACATTCTTCGTAAAGCTTTGGCAGTTTGCTTTCTGTCAACATTTTATTCAACGAGCCGCCGTTCATTTCATCAGCAAACATGTTGCTCTTAAGCACATACAACTCCCCTCCCCTTTTCGGCTGCACCACCCGCACCACATTCAATTCGAATTTCTTGAGGAAAAACTTTCGATCGCGTAAAAATCAAATGCATTGAACGGCGTTGCCTTCGTTCCGGCACCTTCGCCCCTATTTCTTCTGCTGCCAGAGCCAAGAAGCAAACTTTTGTGGCCACCAAAGTTTCGGGAAAATCAAATGAACCCCGAGTAAATTTTCCATGCACAAGTGGCAGGCGGAGCCAGCAGCTGAGGCAGCAGCAGCAGCCAGCAAAGAGCGTAAAAGTAAAACATTCAACTGCAAAAGTAATGGAGAAATTTCAACAAGAAATTATACTGTACATACTCACACACACATACACACAAAGCTATGGGTTTGGCTCTTTGCAACTTGGACATGAAGCGGCCTCTTCTTAGGCAAGAAACTTTATTTCTATACTCTGCAAATGGATCCTATGAATACATTGTAGGACAGCTTACAGATTCATTGAATATTTTTAACTAATCCGTCTTCGAATATTTTTTCTATTTAAATCAATCAATAAAAAAGTCAATTTATTTTATGGATTATTTTTCCCTAAATATCCTCAAAAGAGTATTTAGACTTCGGGCTACTGCAAATGCTTTCCATTTTCATTTTCAGTTTTCTCTATTTTTGCACAAGCAGCCGAAATAGCAAAATTGGCTGTTGACAGCTCCGAGTCGAGTGTGTCGAAATACTTCGACATTTGAGAGATTGAAAACTTTGCGATTTCTATTTTCGATTTGCTATTTTGATTAAAAAGTTTGCCACGTTAACTGCACTGCGAACACGCAAATTGTCGACTAATTTTAACCGTGTCTTAAGCTACCTAAAAATAGCAACCTAATAAACATTTTAACAACCTGCGTATTAAAGCCAAGTCGTCGGCAGTTAACTTATATACGTCAAAGCTCCACCCACACGCTTCAATTTGTGGCACATTTTGAAAATTGTAAGTAATCGAATTTTCCAATGCATTAACTTTAATGATATAACATTACGTGTACTGCCAATGCACGGCGCCCATCAAAAATGATTATAAAATTGATGTAGGTAATGGAAAAACAATTTAATTTTAGGAAGATTTTGTCTTTGCCCGAATGGAAATATGTCAAAAATTTATAATTTCATAAAACGTGTTTCGATAGAATGCATTAGCATTAGCTTATCTCACTCATTCATTCATTTATTTCACATGGAGTTACTTATTCAGCAAACACAACAAAATTGCACAATGAAAATCTATATTTAGTTAATGATTTTCTAATAATTTAAAATGGTTTGAAAAAAAGTCGATAGACGGTGGTTTAAAATAGATTTAAAGTGCACTTCCATCAAGGAATATTTTATGAAAATTGCATAAGCAACTGTCGAGTTTAATCTAACTTATGCGAAACTTATGGATTGCGCCAATATCTTGTGGCATCGTCGCAATCGCAACAATCGATTACAATTTCCATTGCCTGCGCCTCGGCACATCAATCAAAGTTGTAACGCCAAAAGTGCACACAATAAATTGTAAATAACTTGAAATAACTGTAATCAAACACTCGCAAATAAATGCACATCGACAGACGGCAAGTGCAAGCTAGGACCGTGCAAACAAAAATAACGCAAAACAATCATTCAAATGGCGCACACATTGCGCATACGCTCCGTGGACACACTCTGGTAGATAGACCTAAAGTAAATATAGGATGCGGGGGGACGGGGTATAGTCACAAAAGTGAAGGTGGCATTAAGCTGTCGCTGTCATGTTCTTTGCTGCCAGGAATTATTGTGCATTTGTGCAAATCTATGCCACGTGGGCGTGTCTTTTCGCAGGGCTGCACATTTGTGGTAATTGATTGGAAAACATTGCCTTCCCATGCCACTCCAGAGCAAAACTGAGCAATTGTTTAAAAGCTTTTGCAATATGCGGCTACAATGTTTCATTGATGTGGCAAGCAGAGAGTGAGCAAGAGAGAGAGAGAGACAAGGCAAAAAGTTTTGCGGCAGAAAAATGCGCGTATCTCGTGTTTAGCACTTCATATTTATTACCTGTCGAGTGCACTCAAATCAGTTGTACTCGCTGTCCATTCGACAAGCTTTGCTGCACCATGGACAGCAGAAGGGTGGCCAAGGGCCATTGCTGTTGGTCAGTGGCCAAAGTTTACCCCTTTTCTGTGCTTTGATAAGCATAATTGATGATTCAACCGTGCACAGCATTGGCAAAGGCAAAACAACATGAACTGCAACGGTAGCAACAACAACCACTGCTGCACGCCATAAAATAAAGCCAAAAGCCATTTACGTGCTGCCCACCATCCCAATGAAGAACTATTTTTGCTCATATTTTATTGCACATTTGTGTATTGAGCGCAAGTGCTGAAAAAAGTTATCATCAATGTTGGCAACGTAACGTAACGTAACGTAACGCAAGAGAATCATCACGTCCCAAACGCCGTAATGCACTGGAAGCGTATGGCATCCTTCACCTTTACACACACATCCACGCACACACACACACAAACAAGAGAGAGGCACACTCGCTGTTGGACACAAGTAGCACTCGTGGACATGGACTGAAGGTCGTAAAAAAGTGCAAGTATACGTATAAGTTGCATTTTCAATTTCATTTTCATTTTACCAAGCATAATTAAAAAAGTTAGCCAAACACACACACGTGAGCAGCGAACTTTGGCTTTAACTTTGACTTAACTACGGTAATGCGGAAGTACTTTTTAATTTCAAGCACACTCACTTTCGAAAAGTTAAAAGTATTCCTTAATTTGATCAAAACTTCCCTGCAAACAGCTCACACAATAAATTTGATAATTTCGACCTTTATGCTGAATAACTTTCTGAGAATGACTTTGCATACTTCACCGTTGAAATATGTAGCAAATTCTACATTTGAAAGTTGAAGGCTTAAACCAGATTCGATTTATATTTCGTTCAGGATTAAAAACAATTTGAGGAGATTTTATTTATTATAAATCTTCTTTGGTGTAAGCAGTCCCCATTATAAAGTGCAGTTGAATCATTAGCTAAAACAAATTGTCTTGCTTTGGGTTTGAATGAATTGTTAAAAACTTTTATTCAATTAATATTTCTATCAATTAACATAATTGGAAATGCGGGCCACGTCAAAGTGAATATTTGGTATTGCACACTTGACAGCGCACCCAAAGCTTGTCGCATTGATGCATAATGCAACTATTTGCTAACGCCGGATACATTTATGCCCATATCTACTTGCATTTGTTAGATAATATCCAATTCTCATTAGAGTCAAGTTGAGTGCGTCAACCTTGGAAGTGCAGATAGTTGTGTGTGCGGCTGTGTGCGTGTGCAGGCTAAATCGAAATCATTAATTTTAATGAACAGGATATTGTAGGTACATCCTCACATTGGGAATACTTGTATTCCGCACACACACGCACGCCCGCACACTCATTCATCTCCTCGGTTGTCAACTAATGAGCGTCTCCAGGGTGCAGCCTATATCCGTCTATGCATGCGAGTGTGTAATGCGTGTGTGGCTTACATTTGCAGATTACATGTCGCAGTGCAACATAATTGACACGCTCGGCATCAATTCAACATCAATGTCAGACCTCAGCAGAGCACAGAGGTCGGGACGTGGCATTCGACATTTGTAATGACCTTGCCTGGACTCACAGCTTGTTGCGAATGCAAAGCGGTCAACGAAGGCTTAACTATGCAGCTAGCCAAGTCAAGTCAAGCCAAGCCAAGCTAAGCACGCTTCCCGTCTGGGTGACCAATTAAAAGTCATTGAACTTGCTGATGCTAGGACTCATTCTCACTTCCATCCCCCTCACTCACTCACTTGCTCTGCTCATTATAATAAAACAAACAGGTGAACGAGTTTACGTGGAACGAGTTTACCTGCCTGGCTGTTGTTGTTGTTTTCGTTTTTTTTTTGAGGCATGCCACGTGTTTGTTATGCAAACAAGATGCCAGCATTTAAAGCAGCCAACGCTCAAAGGGAGAAGCAAGGAAGCATTCGACATGCGGCACTTATAATTTGTTACAGTCTGAAAATAAACAACAATAACACAAACTGATTTACAGGGTGTGTGTGTGTGTGTATGTGTTAGCGCGCGTATGTGTGTATAGAGGGACTTTTGAGTGGTGGACGCAGTCCAAGTAGCCAGCGGCGGTTGCATGCAACTTTTATCAAATACTTTGTGTCATGCAAGGGGGGTTGCCTGCCGAATCAAATATGCAAAAACATACACAGATAGAGAGAGGAAAAGAGAGAGCGACTGAGAGAGTGAGTGAATATGGAATATTTATACGAGTTCAACATACATGCAATGGCGTTTCGAATTTCCGCTTCCGGCTATTTTAATATTATAAGCAAAGGCATTTTATGCTGAGTTCAGCAGAAACAGCAACAGCAGCTGACGGCATTCAAAGTCGCCTTCGGAGCTGGAGACACAGTCCAAGTCTGTCATTTGGCAAGATATCGCATGCGATTGGGCTTAGGTTTAAGCATATATGTTCACATGTATTTATATACATTACTACATATTGTATGTATGCGTGAGTATAACAAATGCTTATGCATGCACAAAGCGTTTAAGAGTTATGGTTAAAATAAAGAAAACAGCAAATACTGCTGCTTCCAGCTCCTTTTTTTGCAGCCAGAATAAACTGCTTGTGTTGTTACATTCGTTTTCGTTTTTTTTTTTTTTTGCTTGTATATGTATTTCTTGTGCATTTTTCGTATTCACATTTAAATTAATAGGCCGGCGGGCATTTGTGTTTCATTTTCGCACAAAATACTGCAGTTTGAGTATTCTGCGTATTACGCCTTGCCGTTGCCCTTGCTCTTCCCCTTAATTGCGAGTGCGAACTTTGCTTTTATGTTTGACGGAAAAATCCACTTTGCCGTGATATCCGGATGCCGGCCAGCGTTGTAAAATTAAACAACGAGCGACGGTCGATGGTCGGAGGCGGCGCTTAAAAAACTCGCGAGCTTCAAAGTAGTTTAAATTCATTGCAGTGGCTTTTGGTTCTGCCGTCGAGTCGTTGCAACTCGCTTGTCCAAGATTTATGGCCAAACCAGCGAGGAGTCAACGAGGCTGCTGCTTATAGGTCCTCCCGAGGTCGTATGTGTGTGTGTGTCTGTGTATATGGGTGTGTATAGCACGTTGCTGAGGTGTTAAATTTGCCATTTGCATAATTGATAAACTTGGCGGCCAACGAGAGACGGACGACGAGTCAAGCCTTAAACTGTCCAAATGCTGGTCAAAAGAAGGCTCTCTGCTGCAGGAGTTGGCGCCAAAGTGCTTAGCATGCTGATTTTTGACCTGATGTCGGATGTCCGCATGTCATTTCCATTCGCTTCAGCGTCTCCCTTTGGATCCTTTCATTCACCTTGCCTCCGCCTTTTGCCGCATAATTCAGATTTGAGCCATTATGGGCCACGAACTTCCGCTTTACCGGACCGTATTTGTGTGTGTGCATTCCTTGGCATGCGGTGAGTGCATAAATTCTTAGCACTACTTTCTCACGTTTCTACTGCAGGCAGTCAGGCAGGAGTTGAAGTGCTTGCCCTGGACATTAAGCTGCTTTCTTTAACTTTTGATTTAGTGTCGAGTTGGAGTTGAAGTTGCAGTTATACTAAGTTTTACGCTTCCTTCGCTTATTCGTTGTACTCTCCAAATGTCTATGACCCAGTGTGTGTGTGTGTTTGTCGTGTTTGGCGCTGCAAACAAAGTTTTATTAGTTTCTGCATTGTTCAGCAACCTGATAGCCAAGTCCGACTCGGTCTAGCTCCCTATATCCAGTGCAAACTGAAGTGCAACTGCGCAACTATTTCAAAGAAATCAAGCCTTTTGGTTTATATTACACACTGGACACGTATCTATCCATCTATCTGACCTCCTTCCCACTGCCATTGGCATTGTCATAAAGCGGGCACAGTTCAAGCACCCAAGTTGCTTTTGATTCGGCTTAAATGCAGGCCAAACTAAAGGACACTCCGCGCTGAATAAAGAAAACGTTTGGGATTTCAATTCAACAGCTGTGCGGATTCATCGAGTAATGGATTAAAATAAAAAGCTTGTTTAATTAGTGGAGTGCGTAAAAAGAGTCAGGTTCATTTTGGAAGCCTTTGAAAGCTGCACGTTAATTAGACTAATTACCCAATAAACTGTGTATGCCAACTGGCAGAGGAAACCCAAAAGCAAACCCCAAAAAACGGATAACAAAATACAAACAAGTACGCGAGTGCAAAACAAAAATAAAATAAGAAAATAAATATAAACAATATTGCTAAAAAAAAAAAAAAGAAGAAAGCAAATGGAAGCGAATAAGAATGCTCCCCAATGAGTCATCAGCGCAATCCATCATCGCTCTGTGAAGAAGCAAAAAAAACAAAAAAAAAAGGAAGAGTACGAAAGACTTTTTCAGGACTTTATTTATGGGCTCAGTGTGGGCGTGAATGCGTACCGAGCACGCATTAAAATAAACTGTTTATGCTTCAATCCTTGGGTGCAGAGCACACGACGAACCAGACCACGAGCTTGCCTAACAAAATCAAATAAAACCAACCAAAACTGGCAACTCTGGTGGCTGCTCAAGATTGCTTTAGACGTGATGGTAACCAAATTTTAATTGCAGTATGGAAGCAAATTAACGTTATTCTAAAATAAATTATAAGCACAAAATGAAAGTCACTTTTAAAATTAACTTTATTCAAAAATAAATTACTTGCATACAATGAACACCACTTAAAAAGTCGCAATGTATTATTTAAAAGCACTTCATTGTGGTATATATCTTCGGCAATCAATTAAGTTTCCTAAAGATTATGCTTTAAAATCTTCGCTTCGGGTTCGGAAAATTCGATGTATGCCATGTAAAATTTTTCAAAATTGAGCCACAAGCTGGCTGCCTTCTCGCTGACAGGCTGGCTGGGGAAGTAGAAGAGAGCTATGTTGACTGACGACATTTTGTGGTGCGTGCCGGCGCCTAATAAACTTCACGCACAGCTCAACTCAGCTCACAGCATACATACAGCCCACAGCCCACAGCCCACAGCTCAGAGCTCTCAGTTGAGCTTGACTCGTGGCAGAAGTGAGAAATTATGCTGACTGCTGAAATGTATGCAATAAAAATTTTTCAGCTCACGCACACACTTGAGCGCCTCAGTGCTCCCAATGATGGCCGCCATGGCGACGTCTATGGGAGTGTGTGAGAAATGGCTGTCAGCTGACGCACCAGCAGCAGAAGAACGGCGGCAGAGCAGCAACTGAAACAGCGGCACGTTGGCTAAAGTTATTAATTTTCAAGCTGAATTTAGATGCGCTAAATGAGGCGAACTGCTCATCGGCATTTAGATGTTCGTTTGCCACTAGTTATCAGCAGCAACAACAACAAGCAGCAAAGTAACAGCTACACACACATACACACACACACACACACACACAGACATACACTGAGACAGAGATTGCTGCATTAAGCGGCTTCCCATGCGACTGCAATGCGGCGTACAATTTCATACTTAATCTGCGCTGCCGCCGCTTGGAAATTTAATTTGCTGCTGATTGATTACAAGCGATTTTGTGTAATGTCCCCAATGGCCCAGAGGAGGATCTGTGTCCGGCTCCTGGAATGAGGGTATGACTCTGCCAATGGGTTTTGGGAATGGGAATAGTACAGCCGAATGGACCATCGTCATGGACACGACAGCAGCAGCAGCAGCAGCTCTTGTTTTTGTTGTTGCTGCTGCTGTTATTGTTGCTGCCTGTGCTCATTGTTATTGCTCTTGTGCGCGCCATTTGACTTTTAACTGCTCACTCTTTGGCCCAGTCCTTGTCCCAACACCTCACAGCTCCCCTGACTCCGCCATGTCAGTTTAGTGTCCCCACTGTGGCCTGATTGAATGCTTTTTTGGTAGCAACATCAAATTTATTTGCTTGTTCAACTCCATCGAACATGCGAGTGCAGCAGCAGCAATAGCAGTAACACAATGTTCTGTTTGCCTCATGAATGCGCTTTTCTTAGCAATTTGTGAAATGCTCTTTAGCATTTTCTTTAATGACAACGCTCCAAATTAAATTCCTAGGCTGCTCTTCTACGCTGCACTTCCTTCCTTTGTTTCTGCTCGTCGTCCTCAGCCGTGCGCTCTCCTTGTTAATTTATTGTCCTCAAATCGAAGGGCATTTATATATCCTTAAGTTTGCCAAGTTCTTGTCATTCAGTCAATGGTTTTTATTGAGTAATTTCTTAGCCTTTCAATGGATTTATCTGCGTTTGAGCAGCTTGCAACTGCATATTTTTACTTCTCTGCGCTTCGTTTCTTTTTATAAATTAGCTTCAAATACGATAGTTTGTGCAGAGCACTAAAAGTAAAATGAGTTTAAACAATTTTAACAAAATATATATAACTATTTCATGGCAAATTTGGGAATAACAGACCGATAACTATATCGATGCCAGTTAAATTTTTGTGTAACATTTTTATCAATTTTTCTTGTCTTGTTTTCCTGCTGTGGTCTCAGATTAATCGTAAGCGTAAGCGTATTTTAATACCAAGCTGAGTCATAAAATTCTAAATTATATTACATAAAAGCGACTCCTTAATGGCAGAGCCATCAAAAGCAAGACAAGTTCATTTCCATGCGAATTTATCTGCCGAAATTCCCATGTTAACAATTCTCGCTCAATGCCATATTTTACGATTCGCTTCGACCAAGGATAACAATCGGAAATAATTTGACTTTCGTAAGCGTTTTCTCCATTCCATTTTTAATTGTCTTTGAGGTGTATTCCCCATATGAAAGGCACTTCATATCCTTTGTCAAACTACATTTAAAATGAATTTTATTACTCCCTTAAGCTTCCTTTACTGTTGATATTGCTGGTGCACCTGCTTGGCTCTTACTTCAGCTGTCTCTTCAGTCACAGACCTGCCACACCAAAGGAAGCATTTTCCCCTTTATCAAAAGGAAATGAGAAAATGTAATGCGTAATTCCGGCGTCAATATTCCTTGGTTTTCATAATTGAAAGTAAAATCCATCACGCAGTCTGCATTTACATTCTTTCTCTCTCTCTCTCTCTCAATCTCATCAATGAAATTTCGTTTTACCATGCAACCTTTTGGTCGCTTTTCAACATTACCTGCACATGGATAGATGGCTCTACTAATTGAAGTATATTTAGAAGCAAATGAAGGCTAATTTACATCACAGCAGAAGCATATTGTGCTTATATCCTGTTCAAACTACCAAAGAGTTGATTTGCAACTCCTTAATGCCAATTAATTTAATAGATTCTCTCCTACAACTGAATTCAATTGTCTATTTACCATTCAACTTTCAAAGCCTTCTAATTGATTTCGAAATCGACTGCGAGTTAATTTTCCTGGCTATGTACAGCACTTCCTGTCCATAGAAAATAACTAGAAGCAACTCCATTGCAATTGCAGTTAGAACAAAGAGAAATATATTGTGAACTGCAAAGTTGAACAAATAGTAAATAAATTCTCTGGCGGCCCATACAAAGACTTCTTATTATCGTGCTCACAAGTATATGCAAGTGAATCAGGCAAACTGTGCGAGAAATGCTCGTCTTGTGAATTATTTTGTCCCTGGGGATGGCCTGGAAATGTGCATTCGATGCAGCGACTTTGACTGCGAGCCTCACAACAACAAGGAGAACGTACTACGACGAGGACGATGACGACGACGACGTAGAAGAGGACGACAGCGACGATGATTGTAACTCAGCTACGATACAACCAAATAGCTTGCTTGCATCTAAGCAATTTGCTTACGGAAGATAAAAAGGAGAGGAACAGCAATACAAATCGATTGCATGTGCCTGAAAACTGCATTAAACAGTTGCACAAGATGGCAGAAGCACGCTTAATTGGCAGGCACAAAGACGCCATTTCCTATTCCCATTTACTACGCACCGTTCCTTGCAATTACTATTGCAATTGCATATGCGGATATTTAGATATTTACATCTGGTCTAGTCACAGTGCATAACTAAATAAAAAGCTCAGCATGAAAAACGCTTGAATGACGACCCTTAACCTATAAGCCAGTTACAATCATGACTCTGAACAAAAGCGCACTTCCCATGCACATACGTGTATATTGTGCGAAGAGAGAGTGAGAAATAGATCTCGCACACATAAAGCCAGCTAGTCGTATTCACATTGAATGGCATATAGCTTGTACTAATTACGAGCACTATAGATGGAGGGATGCTGTTGCTGCTGGAACGTTGAGGTCACCTCCAGTTTGCCATTGCTGTTGCTGCTATTGCCGTCGCCCTTCCGCTGCACGTCCAGCAGCCAATCAAGTCTGTTTGCCCAAGCAAAGGTAAATTTCAAGGCATTGCTACTGCGGCTTTGTGGTCACCTAACTCTTTAGGGGTCTGGCAAAAAGCAAAAAGCAAAAAAAAAAGTTAAAAATAAAAAAATTAAGCAAGCGCCTGCTTTTCAATTGAGCCGAACAAGCATTGAGAATAGAGAGTCTCTTCTGCAACCTTTTTCCTTTTTTCGTATTTTTGTATTTTATACAATCAAAAGAGTTGGCGTTTATTTGCCAGCATGCAAAATGCAATAAACATGAATTTCAGTCCCGTTGCCATTAAACGAAGCATGCATTTTTGTACAGCAGTTATAACACGACGAACCGACCGACCAAGGCAATGCCAAAAGGAAAGGGATGCCATTGGAAGGCCAAAGAAAAATGCAACTGAGTGCCGGGCTTTGTTGTCCATTTACGTCAACAATTTCATTGAAGCTGTAGTCACACAATCACAGATACAAACACGGATACAGATACAGATACATTTGCAGAAACAGATACAGTTGTGAGAGCTGAGCAAGCTAGTCAAAGCCATAGCCGTCGCTGCTGCTGCTGCTGCTTCTCCTGAGGCTGCTGTCGTTGATGCCGCTGCTGCTATTTGCCAAGTAGTTTCAGATGGATACATAGATAAAATTGAACTGGGATTTGGGGATTGCACAAAAGTAACTGAGCAAATTTCCGCAGCTAGTTGAGCTTTGTGCTAGCTCAAATGCCAGCTCCTGCTCCCCGCTGTAACTGTGTTGCTAAAAACCAAGCAAATTGAATGCTGATGCAGAGCAACATCAACATCACGACGACGACCACGACGACGACGACAACGACCACGAGGCCACTAAAAGTTGGCCAAAACTGGCGCTGAGTGTGTGTTAAGTGCTCGCAACGTGTTCAATTTAAAGCATCGACCATAAAACAGCACCGGATTCGGCAATTAAAGGCAGCACAAGAATTGCAGCAGCAGCGCTGAATACATCTGCTGCTGCTGCTGCTGCTCCTGCTCCTGCTGCAATTTACAACAACAGGAAATTGCATGTGGCACTCGACGCTAATTCACACCGGAAAAGCAACGACGCACAAGCTGATGTCCGCGCTCGTTCTCTCGCTCGCTGTCTCGTTCGGTGGCAGGACATCTTATTGTCCATGAACTATGCGCTCACTGGGGCACGCACACACAGACACAAACATAGAGAGATAGAGACAGAGATACAGACAGAGAGAGAGACACATACTTGCATAAATTGGAATCTACACGCGCAGCGTTTTCATTTATTAATAATGCATTTGCCACTGCAAGCGAGCTCTGGTCCACAGACGCTCCCCTTGGAGCCTTTGTGCTCCTTGGGCTCCGTTTCGTGTGCGTTTTGTTTTCATTTGAGATTTGCCGTTGAGCCGCAAAAGCCAGCAACAACTACAAGAGTTGTAGCGGCAGCAGCAGCAGCAGCACTAACAGTGCAAGCCACAAACACATTCATTTACCACAGATGCAGCTGCTTAAATCTTCATTAGTCGTGATTTCAAGTTTCAAATTAGCACAGATTTTTCTCATTTTCTTATTGCGTTAATTTCTCACACGGCACACGTTTCTCCGCGGTTTCTCAATGTTGACTAACGCTAATTAGCCGAGAAAGCACAAAAGGAGCTGACTGCCAGCTACTTTACTGAAAAATTACTGAATAAAAACCTCTTTGATGAAACATATTGAATGCCACATTGAAATTTAAAATTTAAATGCAATTCGTCTGCTTGGCACATGATGAAATTACGTATTTATAATATGGTTAAATTCAAATAATATATTTATATTATATTATATATATATATTATATATATATATTATATATATATTATTTATGCGCTGCACTTCATGCAAAATACAGCGGACAGAGCAATCAAATATGACTAGTTAAATATTAACAACTTGCACAAAGTATGCAAATGAATTGCTTAAAAATCTGCTAATTAATAATTGCACAGGAGACTAATACGAATTGTAAGTATGGGAATGGAAATTGCATTCAGCCAGGGGCAGAGCGGGAGATGGGAAGAGAGAGAGAGAGAGAGAAAGCACACAGATCACATGCAGCGCGCACTACAGTGAAATGAATTATTATTGTAGTTGCATTTGACATTTATGTGCTTTGAGGTAAAGTTGAGATTCAGCACCCTACACGCCCACAAAACTGTGGCCAGCAAATGACAGTAAATATGTGGGCGTCTGATTCCTCAGCAGAAACACAAAGACACTTGAAAAGAAAGCCATTGTGCGTGGGGAAGATGACTTAATACCCTGTCAATTGCTTCAAGATGTTCGCATACCTGTTACACATTTGGCAACAATATCAAAACACCCGCCACTAAGGGTATCAAAAGTCATATGTTAGCTAGAAGATTTATTCGACTGTTCTGCAATATCAATTTCAACAATCTGCCAACAATTTTTGGCAGCTTTCTAAATGACGATAGTTATCTTAGTTTCTTGTTTCTGTCTCCCTTTTTGCAACACTATTTAATTTCGTTTTAAGAATTTCGTATTTTATTCTAAATGGATTTTTCTTTTGCTGATTGGAATTAATTTAAATCTTTTTTGTGGTTTTTTGTATTGGTGATTCTCACTTATCGCTTAACTGAACAAATAAATGAAGCTCATTCCACTATTTAACACAGCCGCAACTAATCCTATTTAAGTTTGAATGTTTTGGCCTAAATTGCATGAGTGTTCGACGGGTTTATTCTTATTTGCGATTTCGATTCAATTTCATTTCAAATGATGGACTTGCCATTTTTGTTGTTTCCAGTTTCATTTATTTTTCTGTCTTTTTATTTTCTTTTTAATACAAGCATGACAAATTGTTTATTTTGATGTTTAAGTTTCAGTTTGCCTATGTGCGACTGCGTGTGTGTTTTTGTGCTTTTTAATACTTTGCATTTCACTTTTATTTCGGTTGTGCCAATCGATGGCATTAGTGGAAAATCAATTGAGCGATGGCAGCAATCAAAACCGTAAGCCATGAAACCAAAACCGCATATCAGTTTGTTGTAGCTCTGGGTTTTTTTTGTTGCTGCTCGGTCTGTTGCCTGTCACAATGTGTGTGTGCGTGGGTGTTAATATATATATATGTGTATAGCATGCGTGTGTATGTGTATTTACGTTTCAGCTTAAATTGCCTTTGACAGTTTGAAATATACGATTTTTATTCAATTTAGCACTTGTCCATATTATTTTTAGACAAAATACACTCACATACACACAGTCTCACATATGTTACGCATACGTAGTGTGTTGCCTTTGCTATTCCACATCGCCCCATCAGCTGGTCGTCGGTTAGCACTTTGGCTAAGTGTTTCTCATATTTGCCAAAAAAAAAACTTTAATGACACTTCAAAACGCAACGTGCTAATGAAATATTGAAAGGGGTCGGCGCGTGTTTAGCATTTCTCATTGAGCCTCAGGCCGATGAAAAGCGAAATTAATTATGCACTTTCGGTTTCAATGTCCACTTTGTTTGCTGAGTCTAATTTTGGTTTTTGTATATTTCTCATGCACTTGGCCCACGACAGTAACAAACTCAACGCATTTGCATTAAGTTTTTCACTTTTTTTCCATTTCTTTTTATTGCCGGGTCGCATTTACCTATCTTTCAGGTAGCCGTTGTCTGTTTTCGTCGTCGTTGTCGTTGCCATTGCTGGAGCCGCAGCTGTTGTCATTGCTCGTCGTTGTTGTTTTGTACTAAATTACGTGCAACTATTTTTTATGCGCATTTTGGTTGGCTTTGTTTCATTTTGTGTGCGGCGGTTTCTGGTGAAAATTCTCACTGCGTATCACAACAAAATTTATCACTTTCATTTGAATGGGTTCCAAAACTAAATAAAAACGGGTAAAGACCAAAACTGTGGCAATAAATTGAACCAAGTCTACATATAGAAATGGAAAGTTTCAGCACAAAAGGTTGCTGACCTTTCGGCATGGGAACAATTTTGAAGTGCATAGAGACCAAGTTCTGGGCTTAGTTTTTTTGCTACAGGGCACTGTCTAAAAGTTGATAAAGAAATGCGAGTGTCTGAGGCATTTAACGAGCTAATAACTGGCTAATTTTATACTGTCAGTTTCACAGCAGATTGTTAATTTATTTTAATGAAAATACAAACACGTTCCAAACGGCATTTGGTAGAACCAAAACACGGCAAAAATGCTCGCAAAACTGAAATACAAACATGTTTATATGCGCACTTAACATTAATTTCACTTTCTTCCACGCACACAAACACATACAGAGAGACAATGTGGCAGACGGAGAGACAAACCCACACAGACAGCTTTAATAGCACGAAGAAAGAAGGGAAAAAATAAAACATGTTTGATATCAACATAATTAGTCACGTAGTTGTTATGTTTGTTTTAATGTGACGACGAACGCGTTCATAATGTGGCATTATCATTATGCGACTCGCAGCATCATCAACTCAAAGGCAACAGCCACAGCAACCACAACAGCAACAGCAGCGGCAACAGCATCTAGAGATGCGTGAAGGTAGCGCATTAATCCAAAAATGTTATAAAATAAACAAATTACCCATAAAGATGTGTGGCAGCTATAAATAGACAAAACAATCCTCGCATGAGAGACTCTTTGTTGTTGCCTGTCCCTCGATTTTACTTTCAAATATTCCATAAGTGGCCACAAGAATGCTATCCCTTGCAAATAAATAATTGCAGCCAATGTAAATAATTCATAATTAGTTTTATGACTGCACACAAATTAAACGCTTGAAAGCGTACAGAATGCCAGCAGTTGTCATTTGGCATTCATTTTGACCAGAGTGTTGATAATAGTGGAGAACTTTTGCATATTATTAAAATGTATTTCAGACTCTCATTGTTTGTTATTAAAATAATTACAATGTCGTGGCGCAGTTTCTGAAAAATGAGCATCGTGTGGGAAAATTTACTGCAGAAGCCGCTAAGTAGTCAGGAAAAAAAAAGAATATAGAAGAGTCAAGATAGTATCTAATAGGAACAGATACAATGCGAAGAAAAATGTGTGGAAGATTTATGCAGTCGCCAGAGCCGCAGAACTTTCACAGTAAGTTCACCAGCCATCAGCAGCCACAATTCAGACCCGAAGAGACAAAGAGACTGTCTGGCCGACTGGCTACGTGAGACGCATGCGCATGCGTCTGGGAGGAGTCTTCAAGAAGTCTTGAAGTCTGGGTTTTGAATCTGTTGCCGAAAGTAAAATTAACTGCAGCAGATGAAGGCGTGAAAATTGTGCAGAGCCCTGCTGTTGCTGTTTCTGTTGGTGTTGGTGTTGGTGTTGCTGTGGTTTGCCTGGCTCGCGTGCAGCATTTTGTGGTATAATAAACACTGAGTGACTAACAACTTCAGCTTTTGCATGCGGCAAGTTGAAACGCGCATGACAAACGCGTCGGGCACGTAATTTGTGTCGCTCGAGCTGGAGCAGAGTGTGGAGCGCCGTCATTTACTGCCTGCCACTTGCGTCCCTCGCCACTCTACAATGAAACTAAGCCCCAAAAAAGCGAACGTTAGTTATGAATATGAGTTTGTGTGTTAGCAAGGCAAGAACTATGCGCTGACCTTGCGCTAAAAAGAAAGAAGAAATACCAACAACAACAAGAAAAAAAGAGTGTTTTGTGACTTAAAGCAAGGTACATTCCATGGCTGTCTGCGACGACTCTGACTGGAGTCTTTGGTTTGCCTTTGTGTGGGGATTTTCGACAGAAATGGGCGAAAGCTGTATGCCATTTTTGGTTATTTTCACCCACGGTCGTCAAATGTAGTGCTCGTCTGGCTTAAACGATGAAAGCGCTGTCTACAACAGCCACAACAAATGCAAGAAGAAGAGTAACAGCAGCAATGACAACAACAAATGCTGACACTCAGTTTACTGGCCATTTATCAAAAGCTGCAATTGAAATGCCCAGCGCATTTGACTTAGAAAACTCCGCATACTAAATAAAGCGAAACACTATTGAGAAAAGCATCTCGTGCCTGGCTAATGTATACCCTAGAAATAAATGTATATAAAAAAAAGGAACTTTTCGAAATGCAGTTTTCATTGAGATAAATGTAGAAAACTCTAATTAAAGAAAATAGTTTTGGGTTGAAAAACAAGTCGTGAATGGGGGAATTCTCAATGCGAACTTCGCTCAATTTCCTCTTTTGCTTGGAGAGAAAATGTGGTGGAATGGTGTTCTATATGTACTCTCACTTTGGCTCTGACCGCCAGTGCTTACTTTACTACTTCAATTGGTATTTTCCAACTGCAGTCGTATAAATACCGAAAGCAATTCCTTTTTATACTATTTGCAGGTACCGTCTACGTCCTCTGTATACAAATGATAGTACGCTGTCTTTCATTCCCAAGGCACTGTGAACTGCTGGGGAGAGCATAGATATAAAAAGCTAGAAAAAAACTAGATAACTTGGCCAATTCGGTAGATGTCCATATAAGACGCTTGTCATAAAAAGGAAAATATATCTCAATAAAAACGAAATCCCAATTTTTTTGTTGCTTTTTTTTGGTTCTTTTCTGCTTGTTTGTTGTCTCTGGGCACACACATTGAAACACTAATGTAGTGAAATAATTTTCGTTAATCGAAAGTAGCGACGCACGTTTAACAACTCCGTGTGGAGGGCCAGCGACACGCTGCGCTCATAAAAAGACAATAAAAAAGTGACATTTTGGCCGAAATATACAGTTGGCCATAAAGTGACGGCAAGACGGAAAAGTCAGTGGTCAGCCAGACCAAGCGAGCAACGGGACGGCGGTCAGACAGAAATCAAATCAGAGCCAAAGTGGAAAACAACAACAAGTAACGACTAACAGCAACAAAATGGTTGAAACAGGCAAACGGCCAAACAGCCAAACAGCAAATGGCCAAATGGCAATATTGACAATTTATTTGGCTGCCAACTTGAGTTTGGAATCTTTATTTGGTGTCTCGAGCCCACACACGCAACGTGTTTTTGTGCCGGTGTGGTGTATGGTGTATGAGTGTGACTGTGAGTGTGAATTAAGAAAAGTGCTTTATAAGTGCTGCTCCATCAAAATCAAACTCCAGAGGCTCAGCAAAACGAAAGTAGTTCTATGCTTGCCTATTAACTTTGAGTTTTGCTGCTGAAATGAAAACATAATTACATGACCAAGATACCGCCGTCACACATTCACTCTCCACACCAACACCAGCAACAACAAGCAACAACTACAACAACGACGACAACACGAACAACATTTTCATAATGCCGAATCGAAAACGAAAAAAATAATGCGCGCCATGTCAACAGCCTGCGGGTAAAGACGTTGTCGTCCCGTCTTTCCCTTCGTCTGTCCGTCTGTCCACCAGTCGAACTCGGAGAACGGCAGCAACTGCTGCCTTTACACGGCACGACATGAAGCGTCGGGTTGGCTTCATTAAAGCCGCATGAAGACATAAAACTCAACTGAAGAAGATTTATTTAACAGTAACAAAATTCGCAGACCGGCGACAAACTCGGCTAGAACGCTTTGCAGCAACAAAAACAACAGCAGCAGCAACAGAAACAACAACAACAACAGTAAACTAGTCTGTGATTTTGGCCGTCAGCTTTCATGCGGTTTAGATTCTTTCCGTTGTTGTTTTTGTTGCTGTCTTTCATTTTGGACAGCGCATTTGGTAGCTATTTCTATTTTTCAACTTTTTGCATTTCTTTGACTTTTTTTACGATTTTTTAATTTCCGCGCTTAGCACGAAAGAAAAGGGAATCAAATTAATACGCGTTTTTCGTGAAATTCTTTTGCATATTTAATTAAAAAGTTTAAGCACAATTAATGTAATGTTAAAGGCGATATTATCTTGGAAGTTACCAAAAGTTTACTAATAATAATTATCGTTCAACTGAATTCAGGAAATTACAAAAATTGTTCTAAGAGTATTCCAGCTTCGTTGTGCGAAGATGCTTTGCTTCACGGAGCTGCTCGCTTGTCTCTTTCTTTTTGATTACTTTGTTATTACTCGATGACACTTTAAGCTTCAACGATGTCGCCTGTGTCTTCGGATTCGGTTTATTTGTTGCTCCATGCGATTTTTTATTAATTTCGCGTTTTCTAGGTCAATTCCGCAAACGGAAGCAGTTTGACCAGAATAAACTTTTTCCACTTTTGGCTTTTTTTGTGAGACCGCGCGACTCGCAGGGCAGAGACACAAACAAACTCATAGATAGTCGTCATACGGCGCATTTGGCTGGGCACCTTTGTTAGCGGCTTTTCTTAGCACATTATTTATTAAGTTTTTTTTTCTTCTTATTCGCCAACTTTCTTTGTCAAACGATTTTTGGTGGCGATGTGAATGGGTTGGGCGCAAAAAAAAACTAAGGAATAATAATAATAAAAAGAAAACTATGCATAGAAAAAGAAATGAGTTATAAGACTTTTGCAATAATTAACTTTGTATACCCGAGTCATTGTGAGTTTTTATTGAATAGAATTTACAAAAAAACAAAAATAGATTGAAACTGGCGGGGGTCTAGAGTGTTGGGTCTAGGGTCTGGCCTATTCAAAAAAAAATGGTGGAAGATTTGGCAGCGATTAATGCCAAGTAACTTGAAATTAGTAAATAGAAAATGAAATAAGCTGATCACAGAGCAGAACGGAGCGTGCCAAATCGAATCGAATGGCAACGAAATCAATAAGAAATTGAGTTGAAGAAGAGGAGTGAAAAACAGTACAGAAAATACGAGCACATGCAGTGTGCTGTATAAGCCAAAAGCTCTGGCCAATGCAGACCATCTTTTTTTCGCTCTTTTGAGGTCGAAGAGACTGAAAAAAAAAGAAAAATAACAACAACAAAAACACATTGACAAAATAATTAAATAATAGCCCTGGGGCGCAGTCAGGCGTTGCTGTCGCCGTTGCTGTCGCCGTCGCATCCGAAGTCCGAGTTGCAATCGTAATGCACACAGAGCAATACTAATAGAAGCATATTTTCCTCCACTTGAAAAATACAGCAAAAACAACAACTGCAACAATAAAAGCAAAAGCAATGCGAAAAAAGTCCGAGCCAAGCAGCGACAGCAAAGCCGCTTGGCTTTTAAGAGCGACAGCAAAAAATAAAAATAAAAACGATACTGTAGTATATAAAAGAAACATGAATAAATAAAATTAAATGCAGCATACCCACTTAAGAGATGAGCATGCAATTTTAAATAAGAATTAAAAGCACAAAACTGTTAAATGAAGATGCAATTCTAAGAGGAGTGAAACGAAGCGTGGACAAATAAAAGCAATGGAAGGTCGTAGACGAAGGGAAAGCCATTGCTTAAAACGAAAACATTCTGAGGGCTAACTGAATTTTCTGCTCGCTGTCTCTAGTATAGACTTTTTCCATATTAAGCATTCACTATTCACAGTAGTCAGTATTCGGAATTCCATTTGCCCATTGAGCGAACTTCTGATGCGACCACTCGAGGGACAATACTCGAGAACTCGTAAACTGACAGCCTCTAGCAGCAGCGGCAGTGGCAGCAGTAAATGAAAATCTCTAGCCGAATGTTCAATTACAAAATTGATTACCATTGAAAATTGAAAATTAAGTACAGTTTTGAGTTTTCAGCATAATTGCAGTTGATTTGTGTGCTCGGTGCCATCGAATGGGAACAGCAATGGCATCGAGGCGGGGACTTGGCCAGAACTTGCAGTGTCATTAGAAGCAACTTGATTAGGGGTTCTCTCACTCTCCCATTGTATGCGATGTGTGTGTGTGTGTGTTTGATTTCAGATGGTACTATAAATGATTAAGTGAAAAAGACAAAGTCAATTGTGAACCGACATTGCTTGGCCTCTAGAGAGCCAATCAAGCCGAACGTCAGCTTAATTTCATTTAACGTTCAAGTAGCATTATACACAAGAACCACCGCACCTCAACATCTCGGACCCTAGTCGGGCCATAGCATAACTTAAGTGCTGCCAGAACTTGTAATACCCTCTAATTGCCCACACATAATGCGAGCGCACATAAATTTCAAGCTTAAGTAAAAGAATGGGAAGAAGAACTTAAAAATGCAGTTAGGCAAATGATTTCGAATATACACTACTTAAGTGGGGCATTACAGGGTATTAACAACAAACTGCTTAGCAGAATTACAGCCTAAAAGACGACAAGGCGAACGCAAATTCGTTTTGCATTATTTCGTTTCGATTCGTTTCGTTCGCTTCGCATTTCGATTGCTTTTTGCCTTTTGCCATTGCTTTGATTTTTGTTCTTTTCTGTGTTCAGTTGTGTTGTCGGTTCTGTTGATTTGGTTTATCATCAATTTTATTGTCACTAGGCATTTACGAGCGATTATTTTAGTTGTTGGTTTTTATGGCCGCTGTCGCTGAATGTTTGGCTGTGTGGCTGTGTTGCCGTTCATGTTTATCGTTTGCCGCTTGCCCCACGTCACTTAGCCAGTTGCCAATTGCCAGTTTGACTGTGATTACGCCTAAAAGCCACGGCCCAAAGCAGCACTCGCTGTGTATTTAATTTATAGTTAAACCAAACGCCAAATTTTGATTTATTGGTCAAAAGGTTATTGACCATTATGCTTCCCATTTAAATTGGCCGTAATATTTGCTATTACTGCTGTTCTCCCAGTTATCGTCTATGTTCTTGCATTGCTATTGATCAGTACAATGGGCGTAACGTTGACAATTGCATTGCTGCATCGCAGTCATTGAATTTGTTATCGTTGTTCTTATACTTGTTGTTGTTGCCGTTGTTAATGTTGATGTTGTCGCCGCCGCCAATAAATTTCCGAGCTAAATGCATAAAATGTTTACAAAGCCATTCCGAAGCGATAAATCAAATTATGACCCAGCCAATTGCAGACGCAATTAGCGGAGGCAAATTACTGAGCTGCCATTGAAATACCCTGTTACAAATTGAGAATAGCTAATTATTAGAATTTGAGACGCTCGAAGGTATATTCAACCGTCTGCTATGCTTGATAAAAAGTATCAAATAAATAAATAAATTGGTTTATTGTTGGCTTAAGTAAATGTTTTGCTCTAATAAATAAACGGAAGTCAAATAAGTAAATCTTTATTGCATAAGCAATTATAAATTGCATCCAGCATTCAATAATTAATCAGCAGCATTGCATTTCAGTTCTTTAATTATGCCAACTAAAGACTGATTGGTGTCTGTATAAGAATGCCAGAAATATTGAGTACCCCATGAGGCGGCAAATGTTTCCTTCTCATGACACACTTTGTGGTAAGCCAACTCTTGGAAAGTGTTGTAAATTAACAACAACATCGCGGCGGATTGTAATAAGAACAACAAACAGAAGAGGTATAACAACAACTCGAATGCAATTGTTGCACATTTTTACTTATGATACGTTGGCATATTTCTTTTGGCTTTTTTCTGTTATGTTCTGTTGCACACACAGATTGCGGTTAAACATGCGGCAACAAAAGCACAAAAGCGCAGCAACAGCAGCACCAGCAGCAACAACAAATAAAAGAGGAGCCTGAAGAGGCACGGTGAGAATACTTATTTGAGGCCCGGCCCAAACACGCACCTCAGTCGCATGAAAGAACCGAAGAACGAATGATTCTTCAAACGGTAAAATGCGTGCTCACATGGGACGACCTCCAGTTGCAGTTGCAATCGATGGCGCGTTGGTGCTGGAGCAGTGGCAGGGGCAGGCAACTGAGGTTGGGAACTGGGAGTCTGCATCCCATTTGAGTCGGCTGAGAAATCGAGTCACACAAGCGGGACAAGTTGCTTGGAAACTTTTGCTTATTTAACTGTTTCGGTTTCTTGAAGATGTCGTGTCGTGTGTTGTTGCCACTTAGAACGGGGCAAGCAATGCGCAGGCGCAGCATACAACATCTTTTCATTTTGTTTTTTTTTTTTTTCTTTTTGCTGTCAATGGCAAGTGGCATCGCCAGTGGCAGTCGCAATCACAGTCGAAGACTCTGAATCCCGCAGTATTTTTACTGTAACAACAGCAACAACGATGACAACAACGAGAACAACGTTGCTCGCTTTAACTGTTTTGCTCCAGGCAGAGTTAGAGATTGTTAACCAGCTGGCTAACTGACTTTGACTGCAACTACTTCGACAGCCAGTCGTTGAGTTTCCACTCTGTATCTCCATCTCTCTATCTTGCGTTGTCTTTTCCCAGTCCCACTGCCTATCACTGCGACTCTGTCTGTCCACCTGTCTGTCTATCTGTATGCCTGCTTGCCTGGCCGTTGTTATAGTGATTGAAGTGTAGCGTCGATACAAGTGCATTTCACTTCTACTTCAACGCGTATTCTTGCAGCAAATTAAATGGCTGCAACGCTGCCCCACGGCTTTGATAATATTGATGTTGACGTTGATGTCGATGATTGTTGTTGCCGCTGCCGCCGTTGCTGCTGTTTAACCAGCATTTAGCTTAAGCCGATTTACGATTTATGTGAGAGTCGGAGAAGTCTCTCACTCCGCCTATTTCTATATATACCTGATGATGACCAAAACGATGCCGATGTTATTTTACCCTTACCCGTTGCCTCTGTTTCTCTATTTCTGCCTTCGATACAGCCGCTTTGTCTGTTTGAACATCTCATTAGCATGTGGGTGCCCCCTGTGTATGTATGTCTCTGTGTGTTTGTGTGCTTCTGGGCCGATTATGCTGGCCGATACACAAGATGTGAATGCGCTTGGTTGCTGATAATGATGACCAAGCTGTTTACGTCAGAGTTTTGAGCGTTTCTTTAGAACTTGCCGTTGTTCTATTATACAACTGAAGCTGCAGCGTCAGCAGTCGTCTATCGTCTATCGTCCGTCATTCGTCGTCAGTTGGCAGTTGCAATCATTGTCTGCCCCATAACGGTGCATGCAACGGTGCGTAATTGAAATGTCACTACTTTGGCTCCAATAATTGTGGTGACAGGGGCGTATTTGTGGCATGTGGGCGGTGCTGCAGCATTATATATAAATGAGAGAAATACAATTGTTAGTCGAAAAACAACTGCATATTAAATGCACATCCATTTAGTTCAAATGCCCTTCGGCCAAAAATCCAATTACCGACCACAAGGGGCGACCATCATAGACATCATCAACGAATATTGGGCAAGTGTTGCTGCTGCTGCAGCCGTTGCTGCTAGTGCTGGTCAGGTCAACATGTTATTATTGACAAATGGAAATGTCAGAATGAAAAATTAACCGAAAATCAACAGCCCAACACAACTCAACACAACACAACAACAATGACAATTGAAAATGTCAAAATTCGCGCGTCCGAACGACAGCAGACAGTGGCAGCAACAACAGCAACTGCAGCAGCAACGGCTACGGCAACAAGAGCTCGAGGTAATGGCCAAAACAAGCATCACGTTGCTGCGAAATTGCCAGAAATATGGGCTGCCTCACTACACCCTTCGCTTGGTGCCCCGAAAAATGCATGGTAACAAAAGTTGCACGAATGAAACAGGCAGCCAAATTGACACTGGCCAACACCAAAGGCGCTACAACAATAACAGCAAAAACACCAGCAACAACCACGTTGGTGGCGCTGTCTGTCGACACTCGACGCGACATTTGAATGCAACTTGCCGCCTGCCACTGTCAACGTTCTCTCAGTGTCTGTATTGCCGCTGCTGCTGCCGTTGTTTCTGTTGTTGTTTTTGTTGCTGCAGTTAAGTTGCCGTTGTGGCAATAACCACTTGATAAATGATAAATTGATTGAGCAGCATTGCCAAATATCATAGCTTTTCTATGCCCTATGCAAATCAGTTAGTTCTGCTAGCCATATCAACATGATAATGATTTCATTATGATCTCATTTGAGGAACTTAATTATAAACTTTGCAACGGCCTCTGGCAAAACTACCAAAAACATTGCCATGCTAAAGATAAATAATTACGCAGAGGAGAGAGACAGGAAGAGTGAGAGTCAGAGTAATGATTATCTGAGCTTAGCAATAAATACGTTAATCTTCAATGGAAATATGTAGATAAATATGGGATATTTGATCAAATTATACAAAGCTCCAACATGAATTAGACGATTTCATTATAATCCTCTATCATTGCAGACAGCTTAAACTGTTTTTCAAATGTTTAAACTGTTTATAAAATCGTTTGCTATTAAAGGTTAAATGATAAACTGTATAATTCCCACATATAGAGAATTATCTTTTTGAACATTTCTGCAAATTAAATCAGACTAATTTACATATTTTAATAGTTCTAAAAATTATACATCAATAATGCGAAATTCAAAATGTGAAAACTTTTTAAATATTTTTCAATATTAAACAAGTTAGATAGAGTACTCCAAGTTCGTGCGCACTCTTACAGAACTTGGAATTAATTATATTTCGTGTTTGGGTGTAAGAAGCATGCAAAAAATTGTTGTTTAAACTGGGAAATTTCGTAAGTTTTATCTTGAAAACTCGTACGTGTCGGCTGTGGGTCGCAAGGACGTGCAATTACAATCTAAATCCAGATGCAGGTGAATGCGATCCGCGCTTTGAGTTAACGTTGCTTGTCATCCGTAATTAGTGAACTTGCCACTTGCCGCTTGCCGTTTGCAACTTGCAACTTGCAACTAGTATTTGCAAATGTGAAATTGTTTTAATTGTATTTTAGTGTGTTAAACACTTTCTACATAATTTACAAAGTGCTGCTCTAGAATGGGAAATTATATGTTCAGTCAAGTGCTGTGTAAATAACTGCGAAAGATTGCCATTACTCAACGATGAAATATATAAATATATATGTCTCTTGTGTATGCTGTCAACTAAAAGTGAAAAGAGATTCGAGCTGGCAATATGCGGAGATGATGTGAAAATGTTCATCTAAATGCAAAGCAAATTGAAACAAAGCCAAATAAAAAAGTTGATACACAAATATTTGCATAACACTTCATGTTTAGCAAATGCCAAAGCAGCACTCACACACCCACCCACACACACGTACACCCGCCCACTACTATACACACACACACAAACAGATAGAAGCATGGACATATGTATGTACATATTTTGAACCACACAGATGTGCTCTCACTTAATGTGGCTAAAAGTTGCAACAGCAACAGCAGCAGCAGCAATCTGCTAAATGTTGCTTATTTTCATCAGTTGGCAAAAAAGGGGGATGGACAGGGAAGGGCCAAGGGATGTTATGGGTAACAAAATCAACAGCAATGCTAAATTGTTTAATTGAATTTACCGCAGATGCGCTTAAGTTGGCAGTAATTTAGCAAAGCCATGTAGTATTTCTAACTGTATCTCTCAGCATTTGTATCTGTATCTGTATCTGTATCTGAATGCATCCTTGTTGCGACGAGTATGTATGTACATTGCCAGCCAGGGACGTGCCAGACTCTTAAGTACATGGGCTCGATTGTCGTCGCAATACAAATACGACGAGTACAGGCGACTGACTACAACTAGACAGAGAACAACAAGAAGCATTTTCCACATGCAATGAAATGAAACTTATCTAAAAGAGACACACACACACACTGTCTGTCTCTGTGTGGTAGTGTATGTGTGTGTGTGTGTTTTGCTGTCTGTGCGCCAGCAAAGTGTCGTCTTCCTGTAACTATGCATTAAATTGAAAACAGGCAAAGAAAGTGCTCCACAGCGCTGACTTCGATTGGTTAAACTCGACTCGGTTCTAGATTTCTCCCGGGCACAATTACTCCAACACATACTCACGCTCGTATTCACACTCGTGCTCGTACTAGAAGGCGGATCGGACCGGGACCGAGTGTGCTTTCATTTCACAATTGGCCATCAGTTGTTGTTGTTGATGCCTTGGCCTCATGTGCTTATTGCCCAAGACTCAGTTTGATGATGTTGATATTTAAGCTAGCGATGGGTGTCAAAGTTCGCTTGCAATTTGCATACACTGACTTTGTATGGGTTGCGTAAACTTTTATCAGTGACTGTTAATTAATTGGTTCTTGTCAGTAGCGCCAACATCTTAGCTCATTAGGTTTCAGGTCCATTCTAGGCGCATCATTAGTAAGCATTGACAACACTATTGGGCAACCGCACGCTTACTGCGCGCTGTCCAACACTGTCAGATGGTGAAGCGTTCGCCCGTTCACTTGATAACTCACTTACTCTCTCCCTCTCTTAGCGAAGAGCGCGAGAGGCGGCAAGAAAGCTGTGCGCATGCGCAGCCTGCAAAGACGATCGCTTAAACTTGGCGCTCGCTCTCTCGCGCTCTCTGTTTGTTTGGCTACGCTCTTGTTGGGGCTGCCGGTTACACATCGTCATCATCGCGCTCATGGTGATCATCTTGACCATTTGTGTGCGAGAGTGCGACTACTTTTGTGTGAATGTGTGTGTTTGCTGTATTGGGCTGTGTATTCGTTTGGAAGCTTCAACTTTTCTTTCTTGGTTAACTTCTTGGACTTTCTTGCCAACATGTTTAAAAGTCTTTTGGAAGCGCCAAGTCAACAGCAGTCAGTACGCTCTGTGCGCTGCAAGCGTTTGGTACGTTGTAACGGAAGTGTTTTTCAAAAAAATATCAAAATTCAAACTCGAAAACAATACGTAAAAAAAAAGCCGAAGAAGGATACGAAAAAAACTGCGAATAAATCATCTGATTTTGTGCCATGCAAAAGTGCGTGTCGAATGTAACAAGATTTTTAATTAAAAGCCCCCTTTACACAAACACATTCATGCACACAGAGTAATCGAATAAAATTAAAAAATCATAAACAAACAAGAAACGAACAATTACATCAAATGGAATCGAGCAAAACCCAATATTGAAATAAAATAAAAAACAAAATATACGAAACAGTTTAATCGAATTGTATTGTCCGGAAAAAGGAAAACAAGAAACGTATATTCAGCACGTTTTGCTGATTTGAGATTGCGGCTCGCGAGTTGTAATTGTTGCCATTCCCGTTGCCGTTGTCGTCAGTTATTGTTTATGGATTTGTTGGTATTTTATTTTATGCATTTCCACTGTAACACGTAGGACGAGTGGCACAGTGGCGGCTTGCTTAATGCCACAACGAGCAGCGACGCGTCAACAGGTAAGCCTCGCATTCAGCAAGGATTAACTTTGCTTAAATTGTTGAAACAGCCAAAGCGACAGCTAGACACCCAGATAACATAGCACTATGCTAGACCAGAACACAAACCCAAACCCAAACCCCAACCCTAGCTTAAACCCAATCCCAATCCCCAACTCAAACGCCAAAACCATAGTCCGGCAATCAGAACAGCAGCAGCAGCAGCAAAGGGCAACATTGCCAGGGCCACAAAAGTGCAGCTACATCAGGCGGGGGAAGGTTGCCAAAGGGGTGGCATTTGTGAGTTGCGAGTGTCGACAAAGCGGATTACTATAAAAATATTTACAAGCCTTGCATTATGATTGTGAGTGTGTGAGTATGGGAGTATGTGTGCGATGTGTGTATATGATGTCCTTTTTTCATATTTGTTTGTTGTTTGCTGTTGCTGATGCCGATGCCATATTTATTTTCAAATAGCCTGCAACATAAAATGCAGCAGCAATAGCAGCTGCTGCAAGCAACGCGTTCTGCCAACAATGTATGTTTTGTGGCCCACTACTAAATAGCTAAAGACCAGCAGCAACAACGGCAGCAGCAGCAGCAGCAGCAACGAAACTCTCGTATACACACACACAGGTGAAAAGAATGAAATGAAAACTTGTATTTAATTAAAGAAAAGGAGCAAGAGTAAAGGCAAAGGCAGCCGCCGCCAAAGCGCAGAACAAGCATAAAAAATACAACAACAGCACTAGCAACAACAAGTGCTGCAACAGCAAAAACAAGTACCACACACACACTCTCACGTGTGGGTAACTGGAAACAAGTTAAAATGCCTCAGCTACATTTGGTCAAGTTTACATGACTTACCAAAGCCTCAGCAGAGCCAAACAGAACACAAGAGCTGCAGGTTCCCCAGCAGCTTTGACTGTGCCTCTGTGTGCATGTATGTGTTGTTTGTGGCAGCAATGTGATTTTAATGAACCTACTAAGAACTTGGCCAACCAGTCGAAACATAAACTAGCTTAGCTTTGCCATAATATTCTATTCAACTCGCTTTTTTTTCGTTCTCGTCTTTACATTTCTGCTGTTTTGTTTCTCCCCAAAAAACGTATAATAAAAGGCAGCAAACAATGCGCAATATTTATGCAAGCATTAACAGGCAAAGCCTGGACTAACTGTCTGTCCCCTGTCAGCCAAAAAGGGGGCGAGTGGAGCGAGGGACGAGGGTATTATGGCCAGTTGGGTAACAAACTTAAGCTGACAGAGCCAGAGTTTCTGAGTCTGAGTCTGAGTTTGAGTTTCAGTTTGAGATACTTTCTAAATGCGCCTCAGATTAGTGCAGTTTTGTGTTGCACTGTTACTGCTGCTGCTGTTGCCCCGTTGTTCTTATTGCGGTTGATGTTGCGGTTAAATAAATAAGGCAACGGCGTGCTCATAGTTTGTGCCACACAGCTTAGCTTAGCAAATAAGAAATTGCCAGTGCAAAAACAAATGGTGCTATGACTTGTTCAAACGAAATGGAATCCCATGAAATTATAGATGTGTTCTGTTCATTCGATTCGCTTTCCAGCCCACTTCCTTTTTGGCTTGGCATACTAACAAAATGATAATGCTACCATTTGCCACATCTTCTTCTGCTGCAACAGTTAATAATTGCCAGACAGGCAGACGGGCGAGTCAATTTGCTTTGCTTGAATCAAGTCAAACATGTAATGACCGCAACATAGCGGCGCATCTGTAATTTCAGATATTCGCGCAAGTTTTTAAGTATCTAGCCATCTACCTATTTCGCTGCACCCTGCCACGGCCTCAGCCCCTGCAGCTGCAGCTGCAACTGCATCTTCCACAGCTGTAGCAACATCTTTTATTATTGGCAAAACGTGCAACATTTCACAGCCACATCCAAGTGTTTTTGACTTCACTATATCTACTTAACCCAAAATGCCAACCATTCCAGCACAAAAAAAGAAGCATAAATAAACCGACCACGCAACAGCGAATAAACGATGACTTTCCAGCTTTCATGACATAATAACCAGTTAAATTTTCCACTCCTCAGATAGGTCAAAGTTAGATTAACTATTGAAGGCAGTTTATAGCCTTTTCCTTTAGCAAATTTCAAACAGACAATTAATTTCACATTTTTAATAGGAAAATGCAAAATTAATTACCAGATTGCAATTAGTTTTATTAATATATGTTAAGTCAATATATGTTGGAAGTCCATTTATATTATGGAAATGACAGAGAGAATCTCTGCATTTGATATCTACATAATGTGAGCAATTCTGTTTGATAAGTTATTCAGATATGAATCGTTTGAAATAGTGTAATCAACAAACACTTTATTAAAATACAGAAATATAGAAGTTAATGGACAGCATTTAATTAAAAAATATGGAAGCACAAACCCTTTGACAGCAGTAGTCAATCAAGGCAGACAGGAAAAGTTTTCAAAATATGCTTTTGGCTCAACTTGCAATGTCACTTGCAACAATTAATAAGCACGTACTTTTATCCATTCTGCTCGATTGTACGGCAAGAATTTTGTGGTTTGAAAAAATTTGGTAATAAAGTCAAATGAATATAGATTGAAATTGGTGTAATGTTAACAAAGCCAAAAAGTGGTCTATGAGTGAACGAGTACAAGTAGTTTGTTCTGCGTGCCACACTTCCTTTGACTCGGCCACTTTTATTATCTGAGCCAACTTAAATATTATGTTGCAGCCACGTTGAAGTTGAGGTTGTCGTTGCTGTCGTTCCAGTTATTGTAGCTGGGAGAGGAAGGCAAATGGAGCAACTTTTGCTCAACAACTTCGACTGCTGCAACAATTTTCTTTTTGTTAATTAAACGCAATTCTATTTATTAGTTCTGTGCAGTATGTGTGTGTGTTTGTGTGTCCCATACACACACACAGATGTAGTCTGAAATAATGATCAGAGACGATAGCGACAGAGACAGAGACGTCAAGCAAGCATGTGAGTGAGCAAGATGGGCATGGAAGTGGATACTGTCCGTTTAGACGGCTATGTGCTGGTTCTATAATTGGCGAAAATTATTTAATTATTATAAAGTGCAGCTTCCCCCAGTGCTAAGGCTGAAACTTTACGAGCATGAGTAGATGGGCTGAAGTCTCAGTTTGCAACAACTTTGTGCTCGGCTCGACTCAGCTTGTCTTGACTTGGCTTGGTTTGCTTTGGCTTGACTTAACTTGCCTTGGTTTGTTTTCTTGCCTCGAGTTTTGTGTTTATTCCATTCATTTGTTCTGTCACCGTCGTCATCTTTTTGGGCCCAAAAAGTTGTGCTGCCAGTTTATAGCCTCCACTGTTTATTTGGCAGCAATCTCTGGCAGTATTGTTGCATTTCCAATGCCATAATTAGACTAAATCTAATTTTCCAATCGCACGCCCAGCATATGCAAACAAACTACGAGCGCGCATTGAACAATGATGCACTGCATCAGCATCAACATTTGGGATTTTCAATTTGGTTGTTGGATTTCTAGTTGGTTTTCGGGGGAAGGTTTTTGCCACGTCTTCCTACGTCTCCCCTTCATGGAACGTGGTGTAATTAATTTGTGGCGCGCATTGTTGTTGACAGATGAGCGTGGCAGTTACCACCGCCACTGTTGCCGCTGTTTTCGTTGTCGTTGTTGCTGCCGCCGCCGCCTCCGTCGCTGCTGCTGTTTGTTAACTTGATTAATTAAAATGCAGCAGCTTTTAATGGCAACAGCTCCTCCGTCTGCATAGCGTGCACATTTGCCATAAGTTTGTTATGCGCCAGTTTATCAGCTGCTTATGCAATGAAACAATGTCTTAACTCAGTCGCAGACTACCAAGATTTTTCCTTAAGATTCACTAAGTTGAGTTGACTTAACAGCAAACTGAATCCCAGTCAAGAATCTCCAAACTGACTCAAATATTTATTATACATCAAATAGTTTCGTTTTTGTCATTTTGCCGAGGTAAATCAATTGAAGTTCTTCTCAAAAGCATTTAAAGAAGTGATTGGCCATTTAAAGAAACAGCTTTCGTAACAAAACTCGACCAGCTTTAATAGTTGCATGGAAGACAATCTCACTGCAGGATGTGCCAGAGACAGAAGGAAACGCTACTGCTGTCAGTTGGGACATGGCTTTAGTTTAATAAATGTTGGTGCTTTGTTCTCTGTGAGGGGCATCAAAGTGGTTGCAACTCGTTTTGCAGCACATTTTCATTGGCCGTCAGTGGCAGCAACAGCAACAGCAATGAAAGTATGTTTTTGGAGTTGCGAACAGTTGGTTGCACACAGTTTTTGGGCACAGGTTAATTTGAAAGCATCTAAGTTTTTGATGTGCTCAGAGCACAGAGCGCTGAGCTTCAAACAGGGCGGTTCGGCTTCGTTTGGTCTGGGACAAAGCACGAACAGCGCTGGCTGACGTTGACTTGTGGCCATGTTGCTGGCAGCAGGCAAACATCACACACACACACACACACAAACAGAGTTGTGCAGCGACGTGCACATAGAGTGGAAGTCAGTCAATGTGCCACATGTCATGGGAACTTTTAGACGACGCGATACGCCGCTCAAGCAGTTTGCAAGCCAAAAAGTTGTGAAATCATGGGAGTGAAATATTTTACTTTGTTCCATTGCACATTTATTAATAAAGATTTTCTGTTCTCTTCTTCTATTACTATTTTTTTACTTATTTTGTTTATTTTTTTTTTATTTGCTCAGCAACATTTTTGCATGCAACAGCATCAACATCAGAATCAAGCAACGGCATCAACATTGCACTTGCTACTGAAGAATTTTTAATTTAATTTATTTATTGCATTGGCTCCAAACTCGCACGACTCGTTGGCGCTTTGCGCTACAACTTTGTTGCTTTATCGCGTGTTTGGGCCAAGTCAGCTATTCTCTTGGCTGGCCAGACACACGGGCAGACTAACGAACTAAGTGTGAGTGTGGCACGAACGAACTCTGACTTTGTTTGCCGCCTGCAGGGCGTATACGCAATGCAAATAATGCTTTTAACACAAATACATATAATTTATATACATACAATTTGAAATAATTCATGCGCATCGCTCGTGTTAATTCCATGTGCTGTCGGCTGTCTTAACCCATTTCTTCAACTCTGCGTAGAACAGCTAGAGAAGGAGTCGGGTCAGTTGTCAGAATGTTCACAAATTGTGGGCTCAATGACTTTGAACTTTTGACACATTTGCCAGTTGGGTTGTCATACTTTGTCAGGGGCTAAGACATAGAGGCCAAACATGAGCTCCCCCAACATTCGAACATTAATTTCGTATGGCTCAAAATACGAATTTATATTGTTGCTTCTGCCTTGTCTTCCTTTATTTAATCTGGTAATGTGTTCAGTTATGGCTCGACCTTCAGCTGGGTAAGATGATGTTGTAAATTGTGTAAACACATATTTTTCTCCACTTGGATACAGACTTGTTGACGACGTCGGGTGTGAGTTCGTGTTTGCCGCATGGCATTTTAGCTATCCATGTGACACGCACACTATGATCCAAACCAGCGACAATTGATTTTTAATTTTTAATTTACGACTGAATTGAAGCTCAGTATACGCGATACCACACTCGATATTTATTTTGTAAACGTATTGAAAAAACGTTGCGTATTTTCATTGCCTTAAAATAATAACAGTTTCAACAATATGCTGCTCGCATTATTTATGTTATTTTTTACATTCTGCATTCGTTTTGCGGATTTTTTTTTTTCCATTTAATTTTATGCAATCACTTTCACAATCCATCAAAGGGTCTGAAACACAATATACAAATTGAATTTCGAGCGCTAAAATATAATTAATCATTGTAATTGATTTGGCCATTGTTATATTGAATTGTTAAATATTTGCACATATGTTTAATAATAACAATAATAATAAAACTATAATGCCATCGTTTAATGCAGCTTTCAAGTATTAATTAACAATTTTATTTGTCAGTTAATTACTGAGCATGCATCGACTGCAACTCTCAGATAACATGCGACCACATTTAAACTGAACAAAGTGATTAATTTTGTTGACCCTGCAACATAATGTGAGCAATAATCCCAATGCTCAAAAGCCATGTCTGCCCATCCACCCATCCATACTGCCCAAAGCAGCTCAATCAGCACTTGAGAGCGCTTTTCAGACCATGTCCGGCAAAAGGCAAAAGGAAACAGCAATGGCAGCGGCCATATGCCAGGCTAAACGGAGAGTGCTGTCCATAATCCATTAGAAAAAGTAGCAAATTATGATTTATTGCACTTTGGGCCAAGGCAAAAATTCATGAAAGCCGCAAAGTGTGCGCAGCAAAGTATGCAGCGCACACTGAGTGCAAATGTCTTGACCCTCCACCCTGCGCTCGCTTAGCAAACAGACATTTTCTAGGCGAGCACAGCTCAGAAATTAGTTGCAGAGCAACAACATCAACAGCTACAGCAACAACAAAGCAAAAAGTTTAGATCATAAAAAAGGGGGGAACAAAGTGGAGTATTTCCTAAGTGCCATGGCGGCGAGAGGGGAAATTTAAAACTCTTGTAATGGCCAAACGAGGTGGCTACTTATTTATGGATTTTGAAACTTTTTAGATGCGTTGCGGCACATTGAGTCTTAAATTAAGTATATGCTTCGTTCGTATTGATGTCCATCTTTTGAGCAGTTGCTTAACGCACTGCACATGGCCCAATTAATGCTCTATTTATGACAAACAAACATCAAACAACACAAGCCACTGAGGTCAAGTCAAATGACTCAATTATACGCATGAGTAATGTGCGTGTGTTTCTTTTGACTTTGACTTTGGCTTTGCTTCGAGTTTGAGTTGCTAGTCTCATTTGGCAGTTTAGTTTACGCCTAATGAGCACAAAATTGGGCCATGCTTTGTTTTTGGGGGCAACACGAAGTTCGATATGCAGCAAAGTGAGCTAGCTAACTGCAAGTAGCAAACAACTCAACAGCAAATAGCAACAGCAGCGACTTTAAGCTCATCGGCGTATTTACAGTTCCAGGGCAAACAAACAAAATGCCACTTTAGTTAATAACTTTGACCGCAATCCAAGAACTCACTCGAAGCAGAGCAAGTGTCATTAACATATGCTTAGCACCAGAACCAAATCCGAAATCCGAAACACGAAAGACGAAATACCAAAATCAAAAGCCAAAACGAACCCAGAAACCAGTTTAGACCGATTGACAAAAGAAAATACGAGGAGTCATGTAGACTATATGCTACTACTGCGACTACTATAAAACGCCTCTTAAATGGGTCAACTTAAAGTTTCCCATTGATCGGCGAGACGGTGAATCGTTTCATTAACACATCTCGACGGACTACTACACAAAATTTGCAAGTACTTCGACTTGAGCTTAATCCGACTTACATGCATACGAAACGCCAGCGTATAAGTAGATTTTCACACGGTTTATCTGCAGATTTATGTGTTCCCCCTCGACACAACAAGAACAAACTAATTAAAGCCAACAAAGGTGTGAGGAATGCAGCTGGAAATGAGCACGCATTGCCTACCTCTGTCTCTTGTATCACTGTGGGAGTGCCTCTCTCTCTGTCTCTCTCTCCCTCTCTCTCTCTCTCTCTCTCTATGTGTGAGTGTGTGAAATTGAATGACTCGACTCGAGTGGAGTGGAGTGGAGTGAAGTGGATTGGCGTAAAGTGGAGTTAGCGGCGAAAGGCGCTATAATATACTATAATGACAAAATTACTATATTTAGTATGCTAAAAATCGGTCAAAGTGTCAGTAGGTTGTCGGCAGTTGCCTTCATTAGCACCAGACAAACACACACAGACTCACACACTCTCACTAGTGACAATAAGATGATATTGCAATTTTTGGCATTAACTTCTTTTCACCAAGTTCGACTTGGATAATGAGCAGATGAACAACCTGCCTCTGGCTAATGTCTGCTGCTACCGAAGGCATCTACAACAGCAACGACAACGCCAACACCGAGTGAAGTGTGCGTGACCAATGCATGAAAATGTGAACAACACGATTTATGAGTATACTTGGTAATACTCGTATTCATTCTCGTATTCATTTTCTAGCCTAGCAACTTTCATTTTTGCTGCTGTTGTGAAGAATATCAATAAACAAATGCTTGGCCATAATAAAAAGCGTATCGAGCACTTCCACCAATATATGTTGTTAGCCTATTGCCATCTATCTCTGAGTGTGTTTGTGTGTGTGTGTCTGTGTTTGCGCCACACTTGATTTAGTCCGCTTTGGGTACTCGACGCTCTCCACTCTCCGCAAATTGAATATTCAAGTGAATAGTCATGTTTGTTGTTCTTGTGTGTTCTCTCGTGGATTTTGACGCGCTTCGAGAAGAGCAGAGCATGCTCGAACAGTGACTCGAGTGTGGCAATTACGAGTGTGCCACAAAATGATGCAAGCAGCACGTTGCAAGCCGTCAAGCAGTCACTGTTGGAATAAGCTTCCACAGATTTGCCTCTCAGTTGCTCGTTAATTTGACAGTCGACAATTATCAGCGACTTACGAGCTCAGGTATTCTGTGGAAGATCTTCAGCTGAAATTAGTGCGAAGAGAAGAGAAGAAACAAGAACATCGAGAACAGCAAGAACAACAACAACAACGACCACTCTAGCCACGAAACACACACGATGATTATGTTCGTTCTTTATTTTTATTATTTTTTTTTTTTCTTCGGTAACGTTATAAAAATTGAAAGCTACGCATTCAGGTGACCCACATTTGGTCAGCAGCCGAAGCAGCAGCTGCTTGTCTGGCGTGTTTTTGGTGTTTGCCATCGGCATGTTCTGTTCCCGTCAGTTATTTGGCTTGGACATTTGCCCCAAACTGTCGATGTTCGTTCCGTCTTTAAGAAAACGGCAACCCAACAACACCAATGCCGACGCCGATGCAAAGATCAAGCTGACATCCAGTTTTGTTGTTACTGGTGCTGTTTTGCTTTTGTTTTTTTTTATGCCGCTGTGTCGGGCGTTGCTTTTCGATTCTCTTCTTTCATTTTGGCATGAAATCAATCTCTTTTCGGCCCATTCACATTCCCGGTTAGGTTCGTTCTTGGGTGCCAGGTCTTCTCGTTTGCTTGCTGCCCAATTTGAGTCCACATTTTTTTTTTTTGCTTTTCATTTGCTTTACTGATACCCTGCACGTAGTTGGACTTAAGAAAGGGGTGTTCAATGTCAATTGAAATGCTGCAATTGCGAAATTTATGCATAAGATTCATGATTTGCCAGCATCGAAAAATCAGTAGCAAGCTCCACAGAATTGCATTCAATTCAAATCACAATGTGTAATATGACAAAACAAAATGGAAATTACGCAGGGCAGAAGGATAACTTTAGTAATACTAGTGTAGAAAGTAGTATGAACCATACGAACAGAGTATCTTTCAATTGAGCTTTGAAGACCTGAGCATTCTTATTTGCTTTGTTCGGCTATTTTTTTTTTTTTTTTTTATTTTTTGTCGTCTTTTGCACGCGTACCCGGCTGGAATTTTAAATAATACATTTGACGCTTTCATTTTAGCTAAAATGCTGAAGGCACAGCAGCAATTTTATTAACGCCTACCTTTTGTGCTTCGTCTTCCTTTTTTTTTTTGTCTTCTGATTTTACTTTTTCTGAGTGCGATGTGCGATGATTTGTGCTTGTTGATTTGTTCGTCGTTCCGTTTGCTTGTTGTTCGGCTGCTGCTGTATCTTTCAGCCAGGCTTAATGTCATCATTAACTTTTGGCCATTTTTCCATTGAACTTCAATTAGTTACGCCCGACAGACGCATTTCCGCAAGCAGTTTAGATGAAACTTTTTCCTTCTTTTTTTCCATTTTGATTTTGATTTTGATTTGATTTGATTGGAAAGTGTCGCAATTAAAATTTAATTGGTATGATAAAGAGCAGCGGTCAGCGTTGATTGACACGTGCTGTGGCTAATTCATTTAGTTGTGTGTAACAAATTGGTTTTGCAAGTTAAATGCACACACTCGTAGTACATTTGAACTTATGGAAATTACATTTCTCTTTATTCTCTTCTTTATTTCGCAGCTGCATGTGATTTCCAATTGAAATGCTTGGTCTATCGAACAATTAACTGCTAACAGTTAACCATATTTGGTAAGTGTACACAATCAAAATTAATTTGTACTTGGCAACAACTCACAAGCTATGGTCAATACTAACACCACACATACATATGTACATACATACAGCTGTGTGTTTATGCAAACAAATAATATGCATATGTATGTATGCATATGTCTCACAATTTCAACTATGCCACATTTATGACAATTATTTTGGCCAAAATTGAATGTTTGCCAACTGTGAATATGCACCGCAGTTTATTTGCCAATAGAGAATATAAAGTGACGTTTGTATTGGACACAAATATCAACCACCATAATTAAAACTGACGGACCGCCAATACTCTGACTTTAATGCACAATTGTTATAGTAAAACATTCTATATGTTGGTTCTCGATACATAGATTAACAGTCGCATGCTCTCATAGTTTGACTGATCTGTCATCTATCGCTGGCAAAGCTTATTATTAACAATCGCTTATCACTCTCTGTTACATTAGCCATCGCAGGGTTTATGCTGCATCAACTTAATCATTTAAAACTCCACTTCTTCAAAGCTGCGCACGCTAAACGATTAATAAAACACCATTTAAGTTTGAGCAAAGCCGGATATGTCCAGCTGTTTCTAGGATTTCCAAAGCATCTACATATATTTATAGAGCCAACTACAAAGTGTGTACGATTGGTTGAATATCCTCGTACTATGAGTGTGTTTCAAATACATTCGTCGAATGGATGACTAGCTTGCAGCTTTGGTTTAGCACATGCCACATTTTATTTTTATCGATATTTGTTGGACCATTGGCAATAGTTTTAGAAACCTTTATTGAAAAGCAACGAGCGCAAATTTTGCCAACGGAGGCAACAAAAAAAAAAACAACAATTCGTTACCAGCGAATCTAAATACTACCGTCATGGCAGAAAAAAAAGACTTGTTCAGAATCAAAAAATATTCGTTCATTGAGCTTTTAAGCCGCTAAGAGCTAAGTACCGAGTACTGAGTACTGAGTACCACATACCGAATGCGGACAGAATGTGGACTAATACGACAGCGAGCACATGTCATTTTTCAGTTGATTTTACTTTGATGCGCCAGCAGCATCACAGTCAAAATAAATACAGAAAACGTCTGCCATTCATGGTCGTGATTTTGATTTCAATATACCAATTGTATAAAATGTGCAAAGAACTTTTTAATATTGAGCCGAAAAAATTGGACAGAATGGCCAACAAAGAGATTGCGTAATCGAATCGATGCGCCCGGTACTTTTCAGTGTTGAAAAACGCAATGTAATATTTTTAAAATTAAATATATGTGAATGGCTCGGCTTATTTGCTTTGTGTACCATAGAAGCTGATATTTGATTACAAAACACTTCATACAATTAATTGCTGATTTTATATGCCATTAACAACGTCATAATTTTCTTGTTTTTCGGTGTACTCTATGAATGCATATAAATAAAAATCACAAGTGATTTCGTCGTGACACAGATCCTGTAACTGTTTTCTAATCATTCGAATCACAATTTATAGTAGTCAATAGGTAACCAATGCATATATAAAACTATGCCTGACTGATTTGACGAGTTGCCTCTAAGGTTTATTGCGCTGCTCGATTTTTAATTAAATTTCAGGACTGGCAAACCAACAGCAGCAGCAACTGGCAGTATATCATATTGTGCATCCCCACATATTTGAGGGCAAAATTCAGCATATTGCGGTTGTTCGGTTATTGGGCTGTTCAGCTATTCGGTTATTCGCTTGTGTGCCAAAGCTAATACAACAAATCAATGGAATTTCGCATGCATATTTAAGCACTTGTGGTGCACGCTCTCGCTATTGACAGCGTGCAAATAAAAAATGCGAGAAAAAAAGGTGTTCGCATAAATGGGAAATGCACTAACGAACTGTTAGATTTACATACAAACTGAACAACTATGCATATTAAGCATGAGCAAAAATCGACCGTATTCTCCTGCTTCGTAAATAACTATTCATGCTTAATGCGAGTTTCGTTGTTATTGTGGCTAATGAAGCTATTAGTGTTGGCCTTGTTATTGACCAGTCAACGTTCAGGCTGGCTATACGTTTTTCTTTCCTTCTCCATCTGTACATATCTACTTTTTCCTTATTTTTTTGAACATTTTATCCATTCGACTGACTGCTACAGGAAATACCCATTTTCCGCAGCCCACAACAACAAAACAGAACATTTTTTACTTGATTTGCTCGCTCACAGCTCAAAGCTTTCGGTCAAAGCCAGAGTGCAGAGCAGAGTTCCAGAGAACCTATAACCAAAATGCTGAAAGTTTTATGTGATATAAGATAGAGAGGGTGGAGCGTGATGTTTTTTTATCGAGACGGGAGCAAGAGTTGATGCCAGTTGGCTGATTTCTGTAGCATTTCCGTTGTGTTTCATTTTAATTTTCATACTCAAAATGCTTTGACCATTCTGAACGGCGCGCCGAGAATGTAAAACGAAATCAAATGGAATGAAATAAAATAAAACGTTTGACTATTGGCGGAAGTGCGCCATAAGTTTATTTCTTGTGCGCCATTTTGTTTACACATATTTTCAGCAGCACGCTGCGAGGTCAAAGTGAATAAGAGACACATACACATTGAGAGAGAGAGAGAGAAAGCGAGTGGCCAAAAGCAATACAAGCGCAACTGGAAATTTAGTTTTAAGTTCGACAGTTGGCACTGAGTTTGTATTTGCGGCACTTATTGCCTTTTATACGCCATAATGTAACGGAAATTGTTCAAGTTTTTAAAGATATAAATATTTAATTCAAATGTCGCTTTCAACGGGGCCCACAAGTTCCAAGTTACAGGCCAGTTTTCTAGCTTCAAGTTCGAAATGCCAGTCCCTGACCCAAACATAAAGCGAAACTGTTGCTGCTGCTTCTGTTCAATTTACTGTTTGAACTTTCACAAGTGCCACGCCCCCGCCCAGTCCTTTCAGTAGCCCCCAAGAGGCTGGGCTCAGCAGCAGCTGCCAGCAAGCCATTAATATTTTTCAACTATTTGCATAAATTAATGTGCGCACAAAATGTTGCCAAAATATGCTCACTTGCGAGCAACAAAACCTCGTCTTTGTGTAAACGAGTATTAGTATGTATGTGTGTGTGTGTGTTTCGGGTGTGTTTGTATGAGTGTGCTGTGGGTGTGTAGTGGGTCAGTCGGTTGTGCGCTTTTTAATAGCGATTTAAAGCGTCTCTGTTTGAATTTTAGTTAAGCGCAGGCAAAACTTTTGCCATATGAATTTGGAATGCAATTGCATATCAGCCTCGGGCCCTTATTATTCCTACTTCAAAAAGTTTGTTCAACATATATACATATAAACATAGATATATATATGCCTGCCTGTATGTACATACATATATTATAATACCATATGCACATATATTGTGGGCTCAGGACGCATGCAAAATGTGGGCGGCGTTAATTCGCAATTAGTTACAGGCGGCACACGCTAAAGGTGAAGCACACGTTGCATTGTCAGCTGCTGCAGTCCCAGGATCCCTCTCTCCCTAAATCTCTGTATGCTGCTCAGATGTGTAAAACGTGATAGAAAGTTTAAAATTCGCCATAGAAATTCTTTCGAAGAAGGACAGCAGCTTTCATTAAAGAGTAGAGAGCGACAGCATAGCACAATTATAAAAAGTTTGATTAAAATATAAAAATTGCGTGCATTTATTTCTCATTCATCATGCTTTTCAAATTATTCTAATTGTATAAATGGAATAATTAAAAATTATTAAATTACCACAAACACATGTTCAAATTCATATGATAAGACATTACACATATTTGAGTGTCGAAATTTATAAAACTGTGCATAATACGTAGCACTAATTTTGAGTAGAAAAAATTTATTGAAAATTAAATTAAATTATCGCAACATTAGAGAATTTATGTGGTAAATAACTGGTACTATTCGCCATATTAATTGCGATTTGTTTTAATTTCAAATTAAACTGCTGCAGATTTCTTAACCCAAAAATTCAATTTGCTTCCACACACACAGTGGTCTGTGGTGAATGTGTGTGTCTGTGTGCTGGAAAATGAGTTGACTGGTAATTGAGTTTTTAGTAGCTGTTAGCGGTGCAACGGCAGCTCTTTGCGCCACTTAGTGGCAAAGATGCGCATACAAACTCAAACACAAGCACACATGTCCACAGATCTGTATGCTATGTGTGTTAGACCAGCATCAGCATCGGCTGCAACGGCAGCAGTGGAAGGTGCATTGTTGCGCAAATTAACTACATACATACATACATATGAATGTTGCTAGCAGTGTGTTCGTGTGTTGCCTGTGTACATAGAGCGCAGTGTGAATACACACACACACCCACACGCTTCGAAATTGTCGGAATCACGCATGCAGCTGCAAAATGCAAGTTAAAGTTCCTCAGAGGCGCAGCCAAATCAAATTTGCACCAAAAACCAAAGGTAAACTTTGAACGCTCGTGGCGGACATTTGTCTGGCACACACATATCTATGCGTATATACACACACACACACACACACACACACACATCTATACGTTATCTTCTACATGTGTGTGTGTGAAGCCAAACACTCTTGCAAATTCTCACGTCGCTTATTTGGTAATTTACGCGAGTGCGAAAATGCGTTGTCTGTTTGCCCAACAAGGCGTATGTGTGTACACACATACACACATGTAGGAGATAACGTATAGATGTGTGTGTGTGAGCGGGTAGCCAGTATCTGTGTTAGCCGAAAGTTCATAAACTTGTACGTAGACTCACCTAAGCAGGCACTCCCACAGCCGTAGCTTAATTAAGTTATCAAGACAGTTGGGCGCAAAAGCTGTTGCCAAAACTGCGGCCAGAACGGAACTGCATTTTGTCAGCCGCAATAAATTCGCATAATAAATGGGCGGCAGCGTTTAACTGTTTAACTGTGTCAACAGCGCTGCCAGCAGCAGTTGCAGTTGCACTTGCCACTCTGTATGCTGCACGTCCACAAAAATTTGGCATGCAGAACGGACCCACGCCAACAAAAAGATAGCGAAAAAATGAAACCATGACACCTGCAACCAAAATGTTAAACAGCAGGCAAATGTCCAAAAAGATGCACAAAAGTGGCCAAAAGGACACGGGCAACTATAGCTGGTGTTGCCATTGTTGTTGCTGCTGTTGCTGTCGTTGACGTTGCTGCTGCTGTTGCTTTTGCTGCTGCTGTTACTGCCTGCGATGGACGTCAGCAACAGCACTGAAAATAACAAAAATTATGCTAAATAGGTAAAGCAGCTTTCACGAAACTGAAACTCAACCTCGAGCAGTAAATTATGAGCGAGTGGGTGAGTGGGCGCAGGGTGGTTGTTGAGTGGCTGGGTGGCTGCCTAAGCGGCAATGTCAATGCGGGTCAGCAGCAGTGGCGATGAGTCAACAGCACAAAGCAAAGTAGGGCACAATCTTGCACAGCAGGCAGGCAGGCAGGAGAAGCTGCAGCAGCTAAAAACTATGACAGACGCATGCCACACAGAGATGGCAACGTGTCACGGCACTCAGCACTATCGCCACACAAATAAATCTTGCGAGACGCACTCAGAGTGCCACAGCTTCTTAAGCAAAAGTGGCAAAATTGATTGAAAACAGCAAACAACAATGAAAAATCGGTTGCAACTGATGCCATAATTAAAAGACAACATGTTTAAAGTGCTGCCAAGACTCGAATAGAAGTTGGCGACGGCAGCTTTAAGAGCATATTTGTGGCATTAGAGGACATCATTGGGGCAGGTTCTAGCCCAGTGCACATATCTTCGTCATATATGTTTACACACACATTCACTTTTGGCAACGTTGTTGCCTCGGTATCTGGGCTGGCAATGATATGCCGAGCGGGAAAAGTTCCCCTGGGTATTTGTCAACAGTTGCCAACGACGACTAACGACGACGGCGACGGCGTCGGCGACAGCGGCAACAATTGTGGGCCAGCAAATAGAATCTTATCTGCGTGGCACGCGTTTAACTTCCATTGCCAGGACGACGGGAGAGTGCGGCAGGACACCCTGTTGGCCGGGCAACTTAGCCGAATGCTAAGGCGCAGCAGATTTCAGCAGATTCCTGCATGAAAAATGTTCGCACATACCCTTTTCGCCTTTGGCTCAAAAGCTGCTGACTGTTCACACGCTTGGCTCGCTTGTCTGGCTGCTCGACTGGCTGCTCAACTGGCCAACTGGCCAACTGGTCGACTGGTTGGCTGGTTGGCTGAGCATGGCCAGGATGCGGATGCTGGGCGACTGTTTCGTGTGGCATGCGCCTTTGCCTTTTGCATTGGTTTCGTTTGCTGTCTTGATAGTGTGCGATGCGGGGGCAGTGGCAGGAAGCAGACGCTTCAGGTGCCCGCATCCTGCACCTGCCTTTCACTTTATCTTGCTTTGTCTGCCAGTGGTGTGTGTGTGTGTGTGTATATATGTGTGTGTGTGCGCCTCATGTTTAATAGACGCTTTGCCGTCCAGCTCCTCGCCGCTTGCCACTCGCCACATTCGCTTGCAAAATGTAGTACCCAACTAACCGCCTTTGGGGCAAGTGTAGCATATTTTTTACTGCCAAACGATGCTGCCTCGAGAGGCAGGAAAATTTTGAAATTTAAAACGCAATTTAATACAGAGATCCAGCTGAAGTTGGCAGCCGGGGCGCTTGTAATGTGCTTAATTTGGCCTACGACTACACATGCATTATTATAGTATGATAAGCTTTTGGGCCATTCGCTTAATTAACATGACTAATGCACTAACCAGCGCCAGCTGAGTCACAGTTAAACGCACAACAGCAACAACGGCAACAACCAACAAAAAAACATCCTAAACTAACCGCTAACTAATGAGCTAGTGGCTAATCAGGCTGTACCATGTCCCCACGGCTACGCCTAGTCCTGGGCCCACGCCCATCTCACACTCACCTACGACCTTGCAGAAACCAATTTAGTGAACCACACATTCACACACACACGCACACTCGCTGCTGATAAAGCTGAAGAGAAATTGTGCCAGTCATAACTCAAAAGGGAACTCGTCAGGACGCGGATGAGACGCTACACGGGAATGGGACGCAGCGCGTGTCTGCATTATAACCATCATTCAGAGGCGTCATCACAGGCCACCAAAATGCCTCACGGAACGCGCGCAAGTGAGAGAGGGCGGCAGAGAAATAGTATGAGGATAATCATAAAAATGCTGTGGAACCTAATCCTTTCAGACACACTCGCACACATTCACACACTTGGCCACTAACTCTAACCAAAGAAAACGCATTTAACCATGAAAGGATACGACGACTTTTGTTGTTGCGCTGTTGTTGCCATTGCTGCTGCTGCTGTTTGCTGAATACGTAAAAGGATTTTGCGCACCTTTCAAAATCCTTTTTTTTTACATTTTTTTCCTATAAAGTCCAAGCTGAAGCGACTCCGAGTGAATGCATGAATGCATGATGATTGAATGAATGAATGTGCCAGGGCCAAGGCCCACAAAAAAAGGAGCTGAGCACAAAAAAAAAAAAGAAAAAGAAAGAAAATAGAAAATGAAGAATGAAGAAAGGATGTGTTTGGTTGGGCGTCGGGTGAAAAAGTTTGTGTGTTAGGGTCAGAGCACTAATCAGCTGGCCGTAGCCATTTTGTAGCCTTCCCGGTGCCTCACTTGTTTTGATTATAAATTGAAAAATTTGCTGTTGTGCAAATTTCAACAAAATCAAAGTGTTTGCTTGGAATTTCCTAATTTTTTTCATTCTTTGCCCATTGCAAGTTGGCAGTTGGCAGTTTGCTGTTGCTGCTCGCCTCGTTGTTGCTTGTACAGCCCCATTTTTATGGCATTTCCATATGTCGCAACCCGAGCAGGCGGTCAAGCGCAAAGGTCGAGCACCCAAGTGGAAATGGTGCCTCAAGTGGCATGTGTAAGTGTGGTCGGGGCTCCTCTTTTGGTTGAGACATAAAGGATATGCTTGTTAGTAACCAAATTTGCAACAATGACAACCGGCACACACAAGAAAGGAAAAGCAAAGAAAAAGTTTTTGACACTTTCAAGTTCACACACCATTCTGAAGGTGTGCAGCCATGGGTAATCGATTTCCATCCTCATTCAGCTGATTTCCATTGAAGGCGGACACACTTTGTTGCTAGATCTGTGAAGCTGTAAACATATTTCGATACAATAGATTCAAAATGCTAATCAAATACCTACAAATAAATGCGAGACATAATAGATTTCGTTTCACTGCGTATTTATGCCTATAAATATTTTCACACATTTTGGTGTCAGCTGCAAAGCTGATTGCTTTGACACTCGATAAGTCTGTAATTTATTGTATTCTGGAGTTCACACTTTTGCTTCACAACACTGACAGTCAATTTAAGCGCAGCCAACTTATCACGTCCGATTTGAACTTTCGCAACTCGTGGTTTTGTGCAATTCGAACAATTTTTAAAATCATTTGAAAATGTCAGTCTCCAACTATAAACTGCAAACCAATGTGCGTCTGCATCCAGTGGTCCTATTCCAAATTATCTCCGCCTACGAGCGCCGCCCCAAGTCCGCCAAAATGTCGGTGGGCACGCTGTTGGGACGCCGCGACAAGGGCAGTGACGTCATTGAGATCACCAACAGCTTCACGGTGCAGCACAAAGAGCAAATCGTCGGCGACGTGGAGCAATTCAAGCTGGACACCCAGTATGCCAGCGAAATGTTTGAACTAAATCAGGTCACCTATCCTCAGGAGAAGATCATCGGCTGGTATGGCACAGGCAAGTCACTGTCTCGCTCGGCCGCCGCCATGCACACCTTCTACGCACGTGAGTGCGGCGACTTTCAGCCGTTGCATCTGCTGGTGGACACCACGTTGCGTGGCAGCCGTATGACGACTCGCCTCTACTGTGCCGTCATGATGGGCGTGCCCGGCGGCACAAAAGGACTGCTGTTCACACAGCTGCCACTGCTGACCATGGACACCGAAGGCGACGAGTCGATCGCTTTGCGCACCATGCAGAAGTACGCTCTGCATCCCACAAAGCAAGTAGGTCGCATGCTGCCCGAACTGGTGCACGTTGTGGACTCCATTCGTGAGCTGGCTGTGAAGCTGGATCTGGTCTTACGCTATGTCAACGATGTGCTGGAGCGCAAACGTCGACCGGATAATACAGTTGGACGTGCGCTGCACGATGCCTTGTCTTCGGTGCCGATGATGGACGCGGAGAGCTTTCGCTTGATGTTCAACACCAATGTGCGAGACATGCTGCTGAGCATCACGCTCTCCACCATGATCAAGACTCAGATGGAGCTCACTGAGAAATTGTCCTGTCTGCCTGATCACTAATTGTCTGCATTAAAATCGAATCTCAAATACCAGCATAGTTCATTCTCATGTAATAAACATTTACTTTCAAACTAACAAAAAAACTCATTTAACAATTCATTTATTAACCAGCATCTGCATTAATTTGTAAATTATATTGTTAGCGGTTTATTGCTGATTTTTATCACAATATTCTAAAAACCAGTTAGTCTACAACCAAAGTAACAACTTATTCACATATTAATTTTTTTTTGAATACCCTTTAATAGCTTCCCTTTTTTCCTTTAAAAGACCGAATCAGTTGGCATGAATGCTTTTTTACCAAGTACGCGACAATACTGTTGATGGCAGAGAGTTCGACGAAATGGTCTTTTTTTACATACTCGAGTCATGTTAATAATAATTATTTCTTTATTTATAGCAACGCGACTTCAAAGGAAAAAGTGAAAAAATACTTGCATTTCCTATATGAAAATAAGGCAACATTTTGAGCAGCATTGCCATATAATATTCTTGCTGTTTTCATATTTTTACGAACACAATAAATATATTACAGAAGTGATAATGGCATCGATTGCATAATGGATTAAATGTGGGCCGCTCTTTTGCCTTCAAATTCACGGATGCAAGCGGCGATGTCGCTGTTGTTGATGTTCTTGTTGTTGTTGCTGCTGCTGCTGCTGTCGATGGCGTTGACGTTTGCTGTTTGTCGTTTTATTTAAGCCTTTATCAATGCAAATGCGAATGCAACCGCGAATGCCACATGACGCAGAAGGCCATTGTTGCTGTTGAAGCCACTGCCAGTGCCACTGCCACAGCGACTGAGCGACTGTTGGACCCCGAGGATTGTTTGCGTTTTTACTTAATTTGAAGTGATTTATTAATACTTTTTAAAGCGCGTCTGCTGTGGCACTGATTGCAGATGCTACTGTTGAAGTTGCTTCTGGCGTTCAACGTAATTAATTAAAATTGCAATATTATTGAATGGATTGGTGGTTAGTTGGTGCTGCGTGGTTAACTCGCAACACAAATATGTGTCAAATCAAATCCAAATCCCAAACCTAAAGCCAGCGACAATTCCTCGAAAGCCCAGGACGTGGAAGGGCATGCGGTGTGGCAAGTAAGCTGTAAGCTGCAAAGTGGCAAGTAGCAAATGGCAAGTGGCAACAAATGCAAATGAGCAGCGCACGCGCCATTTTCACAAATGATGGCAATCAAAAATGCTGCATGCCATCTTGCACAGTGCAATCTATAGAGCGCATATTGCGTATATTGCGTCATGCCAAGTTGCCAAGTTCCAAGTTATTTTACAGATCACGTATACGCCACATTGACGCTGCTTTTGCTGCCGCTAAGACATTGTAACTTTTTGCTAATTAATGTCAAAAATGTTATATATTAAAAACGTTGCATCCAAGTTCATGCCACGTGTTTAATCCCCTGCACGCATTGGCCTCATAACTTTCGACAGTTGCTCCTCTCCTTCCACTTTCTCCTCGGCAGAGTTGCTGCCCCGAACGTGTTTCGACTTTGTGCGCAAATCGATGCGACAATATGAGCTAGAAGCTGCTTTCAATGCTTGCCACATTTAAGTTTGAGCATTTATTGTAGCCAAACAAACTCGAAAGCCCTGGTTGAGGATTTACGTTGAAGTGTGTGCGCTTTTGTGGCCACAGTTTAGGTGTCAGTTGCAGCCCGAGCCATGGAAGCCAAACCAAACCGAGGACATGGTCAAAAAAAAAAAAAAACGAGAAAACAGAAAACACGGCATGCCAAGTTGGCCCTGCTGCCAAGCCAGCTCAGCAATTGGCAACGCCCACAACATTTGACTCACAATCAGACATAGCAACCATAAAATAGTCACACTCGCATTCCCGCACAATAAAAAGATATACTACAAGCTAGTACTATAGATGTGAGCCTTCTTATAATAGACATGCTTCACGTACGCTGTGTTGACGCGCAAAACAATAATAAGGCTTCAATGCCAACAGAAAAAAAGTGGAAATAATGTAAGAAAAGCCAAAATAAATATGAAAAAATAACAACAAATAGGAGAAGGCACAAGTGATACGACAGACAACAGGACAAACGGTACAAGGGACGCGCAAAACGAGCTCAAAAGTTGCAGGCAGCGAAATAAAGATTGGCATAGATATGCACGTGATTGGAATGTAACTCCGAAATAAAGTGACTCCTGCGGCGCCAAGGAAACCAAAAGAAATCTTTTGCAAAACAATATATGTCATACACAACCCACACACTTTCGCTTATACACACGACACTCTCTCGTCCTTTGTGTGTGTGTGTGTATGTGTATGTGTGTGTGTGGGACAAACGGAAAATGGCCAACGAATTGAGTGGCAGCGTCAAAACGGAAAATGAAATGCACATTAGCAGAAGGCAGAGAGCCCAAAAGGCACACAAAATGTGCCGGTGGCAAAACCGATAGGAAGGAAATTGTTACGTAGGCCAAGGCGCAGCAGCAGCAGCAGCAAAAGAAAACACAAAAGCACAGGAGCGCTTCGCAAATCGAAATAAATAAATAAAATCAAATGTTCTGTGGAAAAACTTTGGCTTCGCTCAGCCAACTTAGGTAAAACTGTGCACCGACTCTGCTCAAATGCAGCGCATCTACACCCACGCACAAAGCGCTGGAATTACATCTTATGAGCGTCTGGGGGTTACGCTTTAGGGGAAGCCGGCATGGCGTATACGTAACGCCAGCGTAACGGAAACGGAAACAAAGCGATAAACTTTTGTTAGTGTAGCGCGGCAATCCACACTCGAGGCCCGCGGGAGCGTAAAAGTGCGAAAGTGCGCCCCAATCGCAGCAATAGTGCCAGCCACTGTGAATCCCGTCCAAGTTGTTCTGCTTTCACACTCAGTCTTCATCTCCTACTCCCCTTCCTTCTCGTTCTTCACGTTCGTCTGTCTTCGTCTAAGACACTGGCACAAAAACAGCTTCAAACGGAAGCAGCGACGCAGCTCAGAAGCAGCGTGTAAATGTCGGCTAACACTTGGCTGCGTTTCCTGCGCAAAAACAAAAAAACCAAAAAAAAAAAAAATAGAATAGCAAAGCGAGCAGGAAAAACGAATGAAAATAGTTGGAAAAATCACAAGAAACAAGCAACATACTCAACAGCTTGCTTATGTGTTACTCAGACACAATTGCACCAGACCAAGTGTGAGTCTGAAGGAGATGCTTCAATGTGTGAATTACGAGTGTATTTTAGTTTTTCACGCTTTCCACTCATTTTCGGTGGCTGTGATTTCAGTTGTTCTTTAAATGGCCAAACGGCTATTATTAAAAGTCTTTGACCGACTGAAGTCTAATGCAATTTGCTTTAATTTCTAGCCGCAAATGAAGACTGATTGAGTACAAGTTCAAGAAAATCCAATAAAAATACAATCCCGCGCCGCTTTGTTAGCCGACTGAAAAGTCAATGGCTAACAAGCAAAAACAAACCGAAATAAGTTCGGGCGAAAATCTTAATTTTCCACAACAGAAACGTGACACATTTTTGCTGGTCAGAGGCGGTAGCCACCACACGGCAAACTGTTCAACAACTTTACACAGACTACAAGCTCACAAACACACACACCATTTGCTCTGTGTGTGTAGCTCAATTGGTTGGTGCTTGTTTTTGCTTTTTCGGTTTGGGCTTCGGTTTCGGAAGGATGGGTTAGCCCCAAAAGCAATTTCTTTTGTATTTTCATCACACGCAACATGGGAAATGTTTTGGTTTGCTTGCTTCCAGGTAATATAGGTGGGATTTTGGCCCAAATGTCTTAAGTAGCCAATATCAAATTTGTTTTTCGGGTTAATTTCCAACTAAACCCTTCATTTCAACCAATTAACACAGACTGCCTGGAATATCAAATGTTGCTGGTAGACCGGGTTGATTTCAGAAGTTCATTTGGTAACTGAAGATAAAGATGAAATTCAAAAACTTTTATTAAAATAACTAACTATGCAAAATTGAAATTGAATTCAAATTACAATTGATTACTTTACAAAAGTGGAAACTAAAGTTAAAGATGAAATTACAAAACTTTTATTGAACTAACTATACAAAAAGTGAAATAGAATTTAAATTACAACTGATGTATTTGGAATTTGATAACTTTAACTTTATCGAACAAGTGAAGCTACCCTCGTTTTTCGAACCCTGCCTTTTGTGCTTAACAAAAACTGTCAACCACATGGCCCAAAATGTCATTTCTACTAAATACACCTTTTCCTTTTGTCATTTGATTTATTGTATGCCCCAAAGTATTTGCGGTGCAAGTGTGTAGCATGTGTGTGGGAGTGTAGGGGAGTATATACTATGTAAATGTCTGGCTGATTTGTTTAAACAAACGTCCAAAGTGTGCTTCCTTTGCTTGTCTCTACAGCTGTCAGGTTCAATCTTGTGCTCGTTGTGCCCTTAACCGAAACGTGAACGACCACACTTTCTTCTAGTGTTTGTTCTGGTTTGCAACACTGTGTGTATTTGTGTGTGTGTGTGTGAGTCTAGGTGTATGTGTGTGGGTGTGTGTGTCGTCCACTTGTCATGTCACTCAGCGTCATTGTCATGCAGACAATGCTAGGACAGTTAGCAGTGCGCAGCCGGCAGCCAGTCGTCAATCCACAAAGCTCTCGTTTCCCTGCTCATTCTCTTTCGACTCTTTTGGAGCCCAAGGGGCATCTTTTTGGGGCTCTTGCATTTCATTTACATTTTCAATGTCAGGTTGAGACGATGGCAGGTTTCCTCGGGAATGTTGGCATTCGTAATTTACCGTTACAAATCAATTGTCAAGTTATGGCCATGACGCCTTCTTCAACGCCTCAGCACCGAGCCCCTTCCTAGAGTTTTGTCAGCGCGTGTCAATGCGTTGATATCCTTGAAACGGCAGCATCCGTTTGTACTTAAACATTATGTTGCGCCCCACAACAAAAACGAAGAGATTTTTACGCACAATTTATGTTAATTTGGCCACAGTTTAGCCATAAAAGAATCAGACCAAAGCGATATTCCCAGCCAGCCAACATATTTTTATAGCTTTCCTCGATATTTATGCGCGATTTTTTTCGCATTGAACTGAAATTGTTTAGCTGCTTATATTGTAGGATACATATCAAATGTACGTGCTGCGGCAAAACTTTTGGGGTTCATTGCACATACACATACCCAAATCCTCTCACACACACACACTCACACAGTCACTCTCTCTAACAGATACACACACACATACGCTTACATGGCAGAATGTGTGGCTTTCTGTTAACATTTTGAAAGCAAAAGGCTTTAAGTTGTCAGCGCGTTCTTTAGCCATTTTATTGTTGTTGTTATTAGTTGTGTTAGCCGCGCTGCTGTTGTTGCTAATGCCACTGCTGTTTGCTGGCAGTTGTTAGCGCTTGTGCTTATTAACATATTGTTGTTTTGCGCCCGTCGCGCCATTGACAATTCATTCTGTTATCAGCAAACACGAAAGCTCACTGACAAAACCCAAAAACAAAACCCCAAAAATCTAACCCACAAACTATGCAAAATACTCGACTGCGAGATGGCCTCTAAATTGGGAGCCCGCTTAGAAACCGGGAAAATTAATAATAATTATTCATAAATGAGCATATGCTGAGTTCTCAGAAAGGTAGCAAACTTTCACTAGCAACTTTAATATTTAGAATTCTGGCAAAAGTTTGCACTAAAGATTGCAAGGGGCAAATTGCCAAATTTTGTTTATGTGTTAAAAGTATTATTGCTAATTATATCCCTACGGTAACGTTAGTCAATTAATTTGTGTGAGAGCAGCTCAAGGCTTTGCAACCACGATAAGTTGCTTCACAAACTTCTTAAGAGCACAAATGTAGAAATAGCTGGAAGTATATGAATTAGAGATTAAGTTATATAATTTGGAATGATAAGTAAATTTGAAATCGAGTTTATTACTCTAATGAACCACTAAACATTGATAATTGGCAACATAAAATTCAATTAGCATGGTTTAAGAATTGTGCATATACCCATTATGAAGTCGTATTTCAAGGGTGTGCAATGTGTGGCAAATGCCTACGTGTATTAAAAACTAAGTTGTCAGCTCAAGATTTGTGCGAATGATAAATAATAAGCCCAGTCAGTTGAACTGCGAATACTACATGTGAGCAGTGTTAATTAAAGGCAAACTTAGAATTTAAAGCCCCAACTAATGCCACATTGTGTATTAGTGAAACACAGCAGATTCAGTAGCTCAAACACGAGCGACCGCAATAGCTGGATAATGCAACAGCTGCTAAAGATGGACACACGTACATGCACAAATACATGCATGCAGAGGAGAAGTACACGTTCTTGCACTCGTACTTGTGTTTGTTGCATATTGAGATGCCTGCATCTTATGTCTAAATTGTTGTGCACTTTAGTTTGGGGCATTGAAAGCATGTTGTGAGACTGCAAGATGATGGCGAGCCCAAGATGACTGCAGCTGCCTCCAAACGGCAAAAGGCAGTTTAAGCCCTCCAAAGTGCACACACACATAGAGGAACAGAGTCATGTGGCAGCCCCGTTATTATTAGCATAATTACAGGCGCATTAGCGAGTTGCGGCTTGGGCTCAGGTTCCTGGGCAATTTGCGTGGTTGCTTGATTATGACAGCCTAAAAGTATGCCACACACACACACCGACGGCTGTTTGTTTCAACTTGTCGAGCCACTTTAATGCCAACTTTATGTAAATGTAAAACGAAACACACGAATATATAGATGTGTATGTATGTATATATATCTTCCTAGAGCTGACTGTGCTATCTGTTTAATACTATATATTTGCGAGAGCATTTTCATTAACATTGCATTAATTAGTTTTTCATTTTACTTTGCAGCTTTTGCCACTCGCTTCATGTTTACGCAAGCGACGCTGACGTCCGAGCTTCAACATTAAACAGCAACCCAAAGCAGACCCAAAAGGTCACACGGCTAAGAACAATTTTTAGATAAGACTCAAGCTCGAATAAAAACAAAAAAAAATAACAACGACAAAAAAAAAAGAATCGCAAAAAGAAGTGAAAGAAAAATAGCAGCTGAGTGGGAGAGACAAACAAGAAGCAAGAACAGCTAGAGAGCAAAAAAGTTACGAGAAGAGGACGACACGACTGGACTCGAGGCAGGAAACAATGCGTTCCCTGCGCAGTTTACAGCTGCTCGGGCTGCTGTGCCTGTGTCTGGTGCTGGGCGAAATCGCCGATGTCGCAGCCTATCCCAAGACCAGCTCCCCAGCACAGCAGACGAAGCAGCCTATCTACACCTATCTGACCACATCGAGTGTGTCCAGCCACGGGAATGATGCCGCTCCTGCTGCTATGCAACCAGCCATTGTGTACGAGGCAATTGTGCCCAAGCAAGAGGAGAAGCTGCCACATGCCACGGCCACATCCGCAACATTCACGTCGCCGGTAACGTCGTCGGATGAGGCATCAAAGAAAGTCATCGGTTCCAGGTGAGTGCACAGCCTCTGTTTGGGTTGACGTGAGCGCGATTTTAACTTTCATCGGGGGGTTGGACGGCAGATAGACGGTCCTCTTACCTCTGCCCTGTGCCCACTGCCCTCCCCCACTTGGGTGGGGGTGACTCCCTGCATTTGCTTTGGCATTGTTTGCGCTTGTTGTTGTCGCTGTTGTTAGGCAAAGTCTTTTGTTTGTACAGCTTTTTGCAATTTTTCCCACTAATTGAAATAGAATTTCTCTTTTGTTGTTGGGCGTGGGCGAAGGCCGGGCTGCGGCCTTCTAAGTCTGGTCAGTTGGCAAATGCCTTAGTATTTTAATTAATTTGCTCAACAGGCGCCGCGCCGCATCACGCCACTTGACGGCAAAGCACCAATAAAACACGTGGCATACCTTGCGGCGTTGCCTTTTAAATGGATGAACAACAACGGCCAGCGCAACAACAGCGCAATGGGAGGGCCAAATAGAACAACGAACGACGAGAGAAGGAAGCAAAAAAATAAAAAAAAAAAATAAACAAAATAGCAGGCGAGGCACAAATTGAGTGCTCATTAACTTCAAATCAATGCTAATCAGTGTGGTCGTGTGGCCCGTGTGGCCCGTGTGGCAGCCCGACCTTCGATGGGGCAGCTAAGTGCTGCAGACGTGAGTGCAGCTCAGCCAGCGAGGTCTGCGCCGAAAAAGTTGTGCACATAAAATCCATGTATTGAAGTGCAAAGCCAAAAAGTGAGTGGCAAAAAAAGCGAAGGAAACGCAAAAGCTAAAAGCAAAATGAAAATGAAAATTAATATTTTGTTTTCCTTATGAATTTCGTTAACCTTCAGGGCAAGGTTTCCACCTCCTG